>PYAF01004279.1:1840783-1853589 GCA_007407185.1 Glycine tomentella | reverse complement strand
ATTTTAGTCTTTCTATTTTTTAATTGAAATATTTTATCTCCCATTTTTAATAAATTTGTAATTTGATCCTCCTATTTTTTAGCTGAGATATTTTATCTCACTTTTTTAAATTTTTATAATTTTAGTCTTTTTTCAATTTCAAACTTGACTGTGTATCCTTTTAATAAATTAAATTCATTAGTAATTAATTAATTAATTAATTTTAAAAAACATGTGTCATATGGATAATAAATAGACATGTGTCTGTTAACATTTATAGAGTTATAGACCAATGTTTGAAATTAGTCATAAAAATTAAAATTATAGATTTTTTAAAAGTAAGAAACCAAATAAGCCAATTAAAAATGGGAGAATAAAGTCACAAACTTTTTAAAAGTGAGAGATAAAATATCTTAATTAAAAAGTAAAAAGACTAAAATCACATATCTTAAAAAATAAGAAACAAAATTTATATTTTAACCTATTTTTTAAGAAATGTAATAATTTTTTACACTATTGGTATATGTATATTATTCTGTCAATTTTGTTTGATCCGAAAGCATCTTAGTGAGAACAATTTTCTAAAAAAACTGTAATTTTGAGGGTGACTTTCACTTTTGATTTTTCACATATAAAATTTGAACATTTATTTAAAGAGGATCAGAAACTTACTATATTTATTCATCATTAGTTAAATAACATATTATATTTTTTTCAATCTTTCTGTTAGAAAAATAGATTCTAAATAATCTGAAATTTGATAGAGAAAAATAAAGTCCAACAAAAAATTATTTCTAATAAGAATTGAACTCGAATAATACTCTAATAATTCAACTTGGTCAGTTTCAATATATTAATCATTTATGATTAATCACTTAATTAATGTCATAGTTCAATGTGCTTTCTATAATTAATTTAATTTTTAAAATCTGATTTTGAAATCTATTCAATTAAAGCTTTAAGCTCAAATTTCTGGCAAACTTGTCTTTTATTCCACTAAAGACAGAGAAAGGATCTAAATGCTTAATTAATGTAGTTTTAAAAAGATGTAGATCTCTCCATTGCCTAGGCAAGATCAAGACAACGCTTACCAAACAAAAGCCGCGCTCTTAATTTTTTAAAACATATAATAAAATGTTCCCTGATTATAATAATCAAATTGACTTCAATTAGCATAAAAATAATAGCCTTTAGTGGGACAATCCATAGTAACCTAGGAAACTCAGTACAAATACACATTAAAAATACAAAAGTCCAAGGATATAATATGCTTGAAATATTTGTTTTCCACACTCCAACTGCCATATCACGGGTGAATTCAAACCAATATCTAAATAAAAAGCTATCAAAGACAAATATTGTCCAAAAAAAGTTTTCTTAATCATTATGATGAGTGATTACAATAACTATATTTCAATAAGAAAGTCTGATTGAGTTGGTTAAGCACAATACGAAAATGTTCAAAACCTCCTGCTACCGTTACTGCTATTGTGTTTAATTCTTATATATAATCTTTTTTACTATACTTTAAGCTAAAAACCTCATTTATCTTGACTGTGATTAAAAAAAAAAAGTGTATTTTTTGCAGTAATATGTTGGATTTAAAAAAGGGTAGTCTGAGAAAGAACCTTATCTGTAACATTTCGAGTCCAAGCTTCTCTTGGTGCTCTTTAAGGGACCAAAACCCAATTTCATCCACTCGTAACATACCCCTATCGGTTTTAGAAAAGCCAAGAAAGTTTGTGTCCACCAACCTCTATTTTACACGAGTCTCTCATACTCTGATACTATAGCTACACTTCCCATTGTGTCTCAGGGTCTGTGACACACACAGACACACTTCAAGTTCCCAGCTTTTGCCATTTTTTCCCACTGTTTATTGGTGAGTTCCTTTGTGTCATTGTGTGCAAACTCATTTGTGAGAGGCAAAAGCCAAAAGGGGTGACATTTAGTAGTAATTTTTTTTGTTCTGTGGCTCTGATTCTGCTTATTCATGTTAGCTTTTTGACACAGTGGTAAAGAGTTTATTTCTGTTATTATTGTTGTTTTACTAAAAAAGTGAATTTTTCAGTGTTTTGTGTAAATAATGAAAATGTATGGGGCTTCAAAGCCAGGTTTGTTGAGTGCTGAACAACTGCAGAATGTGATCTTCGCTGCTCTTTCAGTAAATCCCAGATTCTGTTTTTGGTCAGATTACATTATAATGCTTATTATGCTATAAATGAAAAAAAAGGATGTGGCATATTTTGTTATTTGATAATGCCTTCGAAGATCTGGTTTACAAGAGGGTTGCTTCAAATGTGGTATGATGGTATCACATATCTTTGTGAATAGCTCGTAGTTTTATGATCATAAACCTGAAAGTAGACTTTTTAGGCCCGACACGTGGCTTTATTTATCTGCATAACTCACTTTTGCGTCATTGTATGGCTTTCATCTAATGACTAAAAAGTTGCCATTTTTCTATTGAAGCAAATTTAAATTTCATATAACATGACTAAAAAGTTACCATTTTTCTATTCAAGCAAATTGAAATTTCATATTACATACAACCAAACCAGGCATATTTTAATTCCCATATTGTGGTTAACTAGCCTACAGTGTAGGATCACCTGGTTTCTTTTTATGTCTTATATAAATTTTCCCAGATACATGTTTAGTGTGTTTGAGGAGGGAGAAGAAACTAAAAATGTGCTACAAGAACAAGCTAAAGTAGCAGTGATAAACGGGTCACTATAATGGTTGAAAGGGGAAACAGGATTTGATTAAAGACAGCTTGGTTTGTGGTAACTATGAATAGATGTTGATCTAAGTCTGATCTCCAAATCAAATTCCTGCATAGTATTTGATAGACATATTTGATTTGACTATCAGAGCATCCTTGCACATTTTCTTCAATGATTATTTTTGTGGTCTTTTGCATCTAATCTGATGCTACGGAATGTGCATGAATGGGATGATGACTCAGATTGGAATGTCAGGTTTTCAAAAAGAAATTTGTTTAGTTTTCAGTGTGATCTTAAGTAGTCATCATTTGAGTATGGTTGATGTAGATAAATGTACTTTCTAGATTACTAGATTATAATGCTCGTGTTTTATCATAATGATGTTGTCTAGTCAACACCGTTTCTTTTCCCTCAGGGAGGGGAAGTTTTCATTATTCATGATCAGAGGATGGCACAAATTTTGGCATTCTTTTCACACACTAGAGTTTTGTTTTAGAAGGATTTGACACAATTTCTTTGCAATGATTTTATGTGTGGCTTGATTAGTCATCATCTGATGGTGGTTACGGAATAGCTGATAAACATTATGTATTAAATTATAACGCTGTTTAGTATTATTTTTGTTTAATATTTAACATAAAATTGTATTATGTATTATAATTTGATTTGATTCATATCTGAGTGGGGGTTCTCATAACTACTTTGTGTACTAAAGAGAAGAATTGCAGAACATGGCACAGATTTTGGCTCCCTCTACGCAATGGCAGATGAGAATCTCAAAATCCTCTCCCAATGCAACTCCCATTACATCAAACATGTGGAGTTCTTTATTGTGGAAACAAAATAAGAAAGTTTCCCCTACCAGTTCTGCTAAATTTAGAGTGCTGGCAATTAAGTCTGACAATAGCACCATCAACAGGGTCGAGGGTCTACTTAATTTGGATATCACTCCATTCACTGACAAGATAATTGCTGAGTACATTTGGTATTCATTCTATTCTGCCTCTTTTTGTATCTCAGTTGGCCGGATCAAATTTTGACTAACTACTTCCTTTTTCCTGCTTCTGAGTGAGGATGCAAGGTATTTAAAACTGAATTTTGTTTTTTGAAACAGGATTGGGGGGACAGGAATTGATGTGCGCAGTAAATCAAGAGTATGTTATTTATAATGTTCTAAATAAGCTAAAAGAAATTATTCGTACCATTGTCATTTGAATTGTTTCATGCTATTCATGATAATCAGACACATATATTTTCATTTCTTAGACAATATCAAAGCCTGTTGAAGATCCCTCTGAGCTCCCTAAATGGAACTATGATGGATCTAGCACTGGACAGGCACCGGGTGATGATAGTGAAGTAATCCTATAGTAAGAATTTTGGCACTGATATTTCTATTTATGTTACTTACTCTACACCATTGCAGTTTTAATTTTAATCTTTTTTTTTCTCCCAGTCCTCAAGCAATTTTCAAAGATCCTTTCCGTGGTGGTAACAATATTTTGGTAAGGGCTGTTATACTTGAAAGAGATCACATGACATGTTGATTGAAATTTAAATATAGATATTATGAAGTTAACTTGGTATATTTTGTTTTGCTAAGGTCATTTGCGATTCTTACACCCCACAAGGTGAGCCTATCCCTACAAACAAGAGACACAGAGCTGCTGAAATTTTCAGTAACCCAAAGGTCCAAGCTGAAGTTCCATGGTATATATATTATATAATACTTCTTATCTTTAGCCATAAACACAAATTTGTGATGATAAATTGCAGGATTCAAAAATTTATTTATTTATTTATTTATTTTTGGTTTAATGTTACCAACTATTTTTTGAAGCTAGAAATTTGTGACTTACTATCTAACTCTATGATACACACACCACTTCTATTTATGGCCAAAAAGAAAGATATATAACCCCAGTTTGTTTAAATTTAAAAAACTAATTCTAAAAAAACACTTTTTATATAAGCACTTTTTAAATAAGCAATAAAAAAGCAGAAAACTGTTTATTTTAAGTAAAAACAGTTTAGACAAACACATCATAAAATCATAAAACTGCTTATTTTATTTAAAAAACCCTTATTTTAAAAAAGTAAAAACTATCCCAAATGATGAGCAATGATGGCAATTAAAATTCTGACATTTTATAGTATTTCTTATCTACTGATGCCTAACCAAATTATGACATGATATTTTCTCTTCTTCATTTGATCACTTAGTCAAATAGAAGATAACTGAACTTTTGGGGTGAATTACAATTTTAACATTCTAATATTATTGTATGTTAATTGTTCAAAGGTATGGAATAGAACAAGAGTACACCTTACTTCAAACAAATGTGAAATGGCCATTAGGTTGGCCTGTTGGTGGCTATCCTGGTCCTCAGGTAATGTCAACTCTTCGTAGTTTTCTTTTGGCTTTTATTCACATTTCTCTGGAATATGCCAGTTTCATAATGTGAATTTAATTACTTATTCCTTCATATTTCAGGGTCCTTATTATTGCAGTGCTGGGGCAGATAAGTCATTTGGACGTGACATATCCGATGCTCATTACAAGGCTTGCTTATATGCTGGAATTAACATCAGTGGCACCAATGGGGAGGTTATGCCTGGGCAGGTATATCTTTTGCAGTTCCCTTTGTTTTAAGGCCTATGAATATTCATTTTCCTCATTATTTCTGCTATGTATATTGCAGTGGGAGTACCAAGTTGGTCCTAGTGTAGGTATTGAGGCTGGTGATCATATCTGGGCTTCAAGGTACATCCTCGAGGTAATTCATGTTGCCTACTTTTTGGTTTTTATACACACACACACACCCCGGTTGGACCATTTGGTTCAATATAATGTCTTATTAAGGCTATGTCTTTTGTGTGGTTCTTGTTCATGACTTTATGTTCAGCTGAATATTAAAAAGTTCCTGTCTGCACTAAGGTTGATACATTGTTATTATTTGCGTGTGCTTACGTGAGAATTGCTTCATTTGCATGTAGTTATCAACAGCCATTTATTGCCCATACATGTTCTTCTAACTCTTTCCTCTTATTTTAGAGGTGGATAAGTCAAAGGCCAAAGAGAATAGAACCTGAATTTTTCTTTTGTTTTTTTTTTTTTTCTTTCATCTATTTTTATACAATTCTTTAGTGACTCTAAATTTTTTAGATCATGAAAGGTAATTCAGCATTCTGAAGTTTAAAGGTTCATGACATTGCTTGTAACTGAATTGTTGATGGTCTCGTGTAAACAAAACATTGTGCTTGTTCTCTTGTCCCTTATCCAATTTTGGATCTTCTAATTAAGTATATTGCATTTTGGTCTGGCCTGGCAGAGAATTACTGAGCAAGCTGGTGTTGTGCTCTCTCTTGATCCAAAACCAATAGAGGTACATACTTAATGCTTTAATTAACAGTATTGCATATCCTATGTTAATTATACTAATTGTTTTGGTTAAACATAGGGTGACTGGAATGGAGCAGGATGCCACACCAATTACAGGTTTTTGCCCATGTCTCTTTGCATGTGTCTTTTTAATTTACTAAATTACTAAGTTGGTAAAAAACATTTGTCTATTAGTACAAAGAGCATGAGGGAAGATGGAGGCTTTGAGGTAATAAAGAAGGCAATTTTGAATCTCTCTCTTCGCCACAAGGATCACATCAGTGCATATGGAGAAGGAAATGAGAGAAGGTTGACAGGAAAGCATGAGACAGCAAGCATTAACACATTTTCTTGGGTATGGTTTTAAAATTGCCAATACCTATTATTGTTAACGACAGGGTAATCAAGCATGAAGTTTTCTTCTTGTTTGCTACATACTAATAAAATTGAACTTGCAGGGAGTGGCTAACCGTGGTTGCTCAATCCGTGTGGGAAGAGACACAGAGAAGAATGGCAAAGGTAAGTCATCAATAATTATGGCCAGGCCACTTATAGTGGCTCTAGATGAATGAAAAGTACAATCATTTAGATTTCTAATGGGGGACTAAAAAACATTATATCTGACTTCTTTAGCTTGTTGTGCTTGACTGAAGTTGCTACCTGAAAATTTTAGTATTTCAAACTTTTTGAATCATTGCTAATTGCCAATGCAACTTCAGCTTACCATTAGGCTTATGGGTTGGATAGTCTTGCTGTGTCACTTTGGTCCCTTTTATTTTATTTTATTTTATTGTTCTCCTTCATATATTGCAAAATCACATCCCTTTCTTTCCTAATTGATATGTTCTTAGCAAATTGTAAATGTTCTCTGTTGTCACTGATCTCATTCTAATATTTATATTAATTTCTTTTTCTATTCAAACCATTTTGTATACCACCAAATTAATACCAAAGTCATAATATAACATATTTTAATTCTTAACCTCGTCAATCCTCTTGATCGTAGGTTACTTGGAAGACAGGCGACCGGCTTCAAACATGGATCCATATGTTGTGACATCATTACTTGCAGAGACTACACTATTGTGGGAGCCAACTCTGGAGGCTGAAGCTCTTGCAGCTCAGAAGTTAGCATTGAAGGTCTAAACCTATTGAATGATGGCATTCTGGATGGAACCAGTAATTGGTGAGGAGCTGGAAAGCTCTTTCACTTTCCTTTTAGATTATCTATATATATTTTAATGATCTTGTTTGGGCTAAAGAGGTTGCCATGCCCAGTTATTGGTTATCATATCAGAAGTTTGGTTGGTACTATTTGCTTCAGAACAAATTTTCTTTGATGCTTGGTTACATTCAGTGTCCCCTCGGATTTTCTTTTCCTAGAAATATCTGATTTTTCTTTTTTAGTCAAGGGAAATAACTGAGCTTATATAGCTCAGAATTGCGGGCATTCAAATTTTCACTTACATTACAACTTTCTATTTTGGGTGGGACTAAGCTAAATAATATTGAGAACCTTATAAAGAACATGAGGCCAACAGGAAAATGGTGGAAGAGAATATTAGCCATTCCTTTGTGTGTGCAATGGTGACGGAAAAGAACCGTTTGACTCTCACTGAGCCCCTGTCTTGTGAACTAAATATCAGGATATTTTATTATCCACGCATTAACAATAAATTTAACAGTAAAAATAAATTAGATTAGCTGATAATGATGAGACATATGAAGTGTACCATGCTACAAGCGACAGAATATGAGAAATTGAATTGGTAGGTATTGATTAACAGGGCATGCTAGATTTCTTAAGAAAATCTGTGTTTAACCCAACCATCATAAAATAGAAATATCAGTGGAAAGTGACAAAAAGAAAACCTGGGGATAGAGATTAACACTATTGCAAAATTGCGATGAATGAAAAATCTTCATTTTGCTGTAACAACTGGGATTTATTTTTCCATTTGGATACTGAGTTTGATCGAAAATCTTTAGTTATACAAAAATTGGCATCCCTAAGATAATTTGGCTATATCAATGGTGGCATATTGGTTCAAGAACGTTGTATCTTTGGATGAACATTTGTTTTGTAAAACTGATCTTACAAAATTAATTTTGAGGCGATGCTATTTACATTTTGTATATTTTTATTCTAAAAACTAATAATAAAGCTAAAAAATTCTAAATAATTTTTTTCAACTCAATCAAAACACGTAAATATTTATATAAAATTCCGTTAGCTAATATTTTTAAAAATGACGTTAAAAATATAATATTTTTATAATTTAAGTTGAAGTTAAATTTAAATAAACAACCAAATTAGATAATAATCAGAACATCCAACTTTACCTTGAACTCTAAATCTCTAATTCCATGCAGAAAATGTTTTAAAGACCAGAGAAGATTGTCCCAACTCCCAAAGTTTTCATTTTCATTCCATGGTTAACTGATTTGGTCATTATCTGTGTCAACGAGAAAATCGACATGAACCAAGAGTAGCACTACACTACTACTATCCATTGAGCCAGCTTGTTATCAATCAAGCTCTCAACCATTCTAAATAGAACATCCCATGATTACAACAACTCCACAGAGATTGAACTATAGTCACAGAGATTGAGAGGACCCCACCCACCTCATGAACTGTAACCATGCCGCCACCACCTTCCTTTCGCTCGCTCTCCCACCACCACCAAGTTTCGCGCTTTTCCCAAAACGCCCTTCCGCAATCCTCAGGCCGTACCAAACCCTTTTGGCCAGGAACACCAGGCTCGCACTCAGAGTTAGAGCTTCAAATGGTGATAGTAACGTTCAACCAGCAAATTGGTCCCAGTGGATCCCTGCAGGGTCTTTCGCCGCCGATAAAGTTTTCAGGTTAATCGCCGGTGCCACTGCCAGTCCGATTGGCCAGTTTGTTGCGTCCCCCACCACGTTTCTTCACTCCATCGACCCTCGAGTCAAATTGGTCAGTCAAGTAAAATCACTTTATAGGTTTTGTGCAGAGTTGAGTTTTGATATTAGGTGTTAATGTTATGGTATGGTTGGACCAATTTAATTAAATAAAAACTTCATAGGTTTTTATTTTTTGCCACTTAACGCTTTTGAGCTGAGTTGAATTTTGATTATTAGGTTTTATGGTATGGTTGGACTATGGAGTAGAGTGTTTTGTGATATTTTTGTATAAGAATGTGAAAATGAAATAATGATTTTGTTTTTTGTAACATGATATCCAGTAACACTAAGGCTGTGTTTGGATAAATATTGGAAAAGTACTTTTTTGCAAATTCCAATGCACATTTCCGAATTCTAATGCACAAAATGAAGAAGAAATTGTTGGTTGGGAGATAAAAAGTACTTTTGAAATGAAGAAGAAATTGTTGGTTTGGAGATAAAAAGTACTTTTGAGCTCTTCCAACTGAAATCCAAACATGCACTAAGCCATCATAAATTAAAAAAATATATATAGGAACTTGTGATGGCTCTTTCTTTAGCATCATTTTAGCAGAGAAATTAAAGATTATAATGTGTGAGCTGATAGGGTCAACTGAGAGTGTTATTCCTCATAATACAAATGTTGTATGTTTGCGAAAACCTCGGCTTTGGTTGGCATCTGTTGATTGTACATTGTGTCTTTGTGATAGTCCTTGATTTGGAGAAATTCAACAAGCCAGTTTTCGAAACATATGATTAAATAATCTGGCAAGCCAAATTTTGTTTGTTTCACAAGTCTAAATCATCATTTGCTTCTTCATCGGCTAAGGAATTGGATTGCTGTGACCGTTTGGCTGGTAGTGAAGTTGTTTTTGATACATATTTGATTGCTTTCATCATTGTTATTAAATGGTAACACCATGGCGGAATGGCATGGTGGATTTTTTTCCAACTGCCTTAGGCAACTTGTGTAGGGAGGTCTGCTGTGCATGTGTTTATATGGCAAAATTTTGGCCTTCCTTCATCCACCATTGGTAACACTGGCTTTATTCATAGTGCTCAATATCAGAGTTCTTGTCAAATATAAATCATGATGGATATTTCAGCAGTTGTTAGTAGATTCATTTTTAGCTAGAATATTTGAATTATTTGTTTCGGCTTCTTGGTTTAAGCGTGTCTGTGATTTTTTGTGATCAATCAGTCTGATTTTACAGGTATGGCTTTTAGCTCTGGTTGTTCTACCGGCAAGGTCACACATAATTATGCGATTTGGATTAGTAGTGTACCTGACTTTGCTTTCAATTTGGGTTCTACCAAGAAATGCCTGGATGGTAAATAATTGTTAATCCTTGACTTATCTAGCACAGGAAGTGGAATCAGACTCATATATAGATGGATTGTTGACTTTGCTTAATTATATTTGGTTGTTGATCATTAATTTAAGGGTCCAGTTGGGATTTAATAGTCCAAGGGTGTTTAATCTGTCACTTAAGGTTTGCATTGTGTTTCATATCTTATGTTCACTATTGTTTTTTGATTATCATGTTAATTACTCTTTCCTCTCCCCTCTTTTCATGATTCAGCACGTGGCATTTCTCATGCTTAATGCTTATTTACAATTTGAGCTAGCTTGTACCTTATCATCACGAAGTTGGATTTTTCCTTTATATTAATTCAAATCTACTTGGCTGTTGGCTATTTATTAAGTTGTTATTGTCTTGATTCTTGAAGTGATGTTGGGAATTTTCCTGATATTTTCATTTGTAGGATCAACTGGGAAGAGTTTATTTGCTATCTGGATTATTATTCATAACATCAGGACTGGGTTCAGATGGTGTGCCTGCACTTGTTCAGTTGAGAACACCACCACCTGCAATGATGGGGCTTCCTAATCTTCCAGTATCTTTAACAGGTTATGCATATACAATCATGAAGTTAGGTCCATTAACCTTTACTAGGAAAGGCCTATCGGTAGCAAGCACTGTTGCATGTTTGACTTTTACAGTAAGTTGCTTTCTACATTTCTGCCTTTTCTTTTCATTTTACTTGTGTTTTTGGACATTGGGTAGAACCATATCCTATAAGCTTCCTAAAACAACAGAAATTTTATGATTATGACTTCTGAGAATTTGGTCTTCATTTCTTTGGAAGGTATTTCAAAGTGCAAGTCTCTGCCTCACAACTACATCCCCTGAACAACTAGCATTTGCATTGCGATGGTTTATGCTCCCTCTGAAATACATAGGTGTTTCTGTGTCAGAAATTGTGCTTACACTTTTACTGTCATTGAGGTTTATCAGTCTTGTTTTTGATGAGGTAAGGAAAGTAAGGGGTTTTACATAAAAATGTATGAATTTGATAAGCATAGCTTTGATCTGAATTTGAAAAATTCACAGCTTGATTTAAATTTTTAAAGATATTACCTTTCTTGACTACTAAAACAACCATGCATGGCACGTGAGGGTGGGGATGTTCTTCTGATAGATATGGCTGATCACTGATGAAGTCTATTTTTGTTGTTTTAACTATTTTGATTATTTCTTTACTAGTTTGAGTAATGTGTTTAAATCAGGGTCACCAACAGTGCATCATGTTACAAGAAATTAGGGTTTTGGATGTTGTGTTTGTTATATGAATGGTAATGAACTAGAAAATAGAAGCATTACTGATTTTATTTGTGAATTGGATGCTCTTCATTGAAGAATTTAAGGTACACAAAGAGATCAATTTTATGGATATTATGGGAAAGTAAACAGTGCTTTAAATGATATCTTTCTGGTTTGTACAGTTTTGAAGTACCTCCAAACATGAATTAGATAATGTATTGTTTAGTAAAGTTTTCAGTTGTTACTGATGATTGGATTAGATTTAGGAAAGGCAATAAATAGTTTTCAGAAAGACCGGACATTAGCAATTTAACATAATATGGTGGGAAGGTTGGCCTAGATATTAGCCAAGTGCAACACACAGCTAGATGATAGAAGTAAAACATGTGAATCAATAAAACTTCTTTGACAATTGGAAGTAAAATTGGACATTCCATCAACAATGGCCAGTTATAATCCAATTCAACTTAAACTATTAAGCTTAACCTATTCATTACCCTTTACTGTACTCATTAAAATTTATAATTTCATATTGTGTTGTTGCAGGTCCGCAACATTGCTTTGGGGATTGTATCTCGTAGAGTAAATTGGAAGCAGCTGACTGTTATGGAGACAATTGATAGTAAGTAAATATCAGTCATTAACAAAAACTAGTGTTCTGTTTCCTAATCACTTATCGACTTTCCAGCTAACTAGCTGATGGGTATTATCTGAATAATGATTGTGCATAAATCTCATTAAGATTCTTTATGCTTCACATTTGATGATAGAACAGCAATTTAAATTACAGAAATTACCACAATAATCTCTTGCTGTCCCAGAGTTCAGAAACTCATACAAAGATTACCTTTGTCCATAAAACTGCCTAATACCACTCCCCCTGTCTCCTAACACTACCACACCAATCAACATCAACATCAACAGCACCTTTAACCTAAATTAATTGGGGTCGGTGGTAGATGAACCCAATGATAAATCGAAAATAAAATAAAAGAGAGAAACATAGTTAAAATAAAAGAATGGTGAGAGGAGAAGAGAAAAGAAGAAAAAAAGAATTAAAACAGGGAACAACTGGAACGTAGAACTACTAAAGGGTTTAACCCTCCATCAGACTTATAGCTTTTCTCCACTCCGTCCTAAGACATACCGTCCGCCAATCTAAATCCCACTCCATTAGGTCTTGTTTAA
>PYAF01004279.1:1777991-1819108 GCA_007407185.1 Glycine tomentella | reverse complement strand
AATATATTATTTTATTTAATATATATCTATACTTTTCTACCGTTATTTATTAAATAATTAAATTTAAAATGTTATTTATAATTTTTTAAAAAATTTTATTAAAAAGTTAAAAATGTAAAAAAATGAAGAAAAAAACAAAAAGAAATGAAAAAGTCTTTGCCTGTTACACTACTTTAAAGTCATGAACAGTTACATGACTTGTTTAGTTTTAGGATTTTAAAAATGTTAAAATAACAATAAAAAAAATTATTTTAAATTTTTAAAAGCTTTTATGACTTTAATCTTCTAAATAATATGTTACAACTTACCCTTTTTTCATAAATAATTTAAAACTTACTCCTAAATGATGATAAAACTTACCCCTTCCAATAAAATGGGGATTCTTCTTGTGCTTTAGAAAGAAAAGTCATACAACAAGTCTACATCACACTTAATACATATTTAAGTCACATTTTTCCTATTTATTATTGTTGTGATTAGTCAAATTGGACGAGTCCAACAATTTGTTCTTAAATGACTCATGACCCTTATTCAAAAAAAAAAAATGACCAACCCTTAAAATTATATGATTAAAAAAAAAAAAGAAATTGTCGTTTATAAAGACAAAACTTATTTTTAACTTCACTCATTTATCATCTCTCCCATTCATAAATATTTATATGGAAAGACATCAATCCTTTAAGTAAATTTTAATGCCTAAAAATTAGCCTTACTTTTCGAGAAGTATCCTATCTTATATATAAAAAAATACATGCAGTTTCTTGTTGGAGTTGCATTCCCACATTTTCTGTATTTTCTGTTTGAGAATTAGTTACTGATAAATAACATCAGTTGCATCAAAAAAAAAAAAAAGTAGTCATACTTTGCATTCACTAAAAAGGAGAAGTAATCTAAATTAGTCATACTTTGCATTCACTAAAAAGGAGAAGTAATCTAAATCAAAATCAGTCCATATATATAACAAAATTAGATACATAAAAAAAATTTTATTACCATTTGAGGTGAATTTTAAATTATTTATTAAAAAAGGGTAAGTCGTAAAAGGTGTTATATCTTCTCATTTAGAAGTCGTATATCTACCAGACTTTTTACGTTGTAAAAACTTTCACAATCTTAAAATCAAAAAAACGACTTAAAAATCACATATTTTTTTTCTAAATCCTAAATTTAAAAGTTGTTTCAGTGTTCACAACTTTAAAGTAGTGTAATAGCCAACTACTTCTATTTTTTTTTTGTTTTTTCTTTATTTTTTTACATTTTTAACTTTTTAATGGTATTTTTAAAAAATTATAAATATTTTTTTAATCTAATTCTTTAATAAATAATCATAGAAAAATATAGAAATTATATTAAATAAAATAATATATTAAAAATTAAAAAAATATATTCAATAAAATAATATATTAAAATTAAAAAAAAGATAAATTAAAAACATATAAATTTTTTAAAAATATACTAAAAAGTAATATTAAAAAATATAAAAATGTTTTTCTAATACCATCTTCATGATTTTTTGGATTACACTCTGATTTACAAGGACATCTTCACAATTTTTTACGTTTTCCTTTTACTTTTCTTATTTATTTTTTACTTTTTTAAAAGATAATTTTTTTAAAAAATATAAATAAATTTTTAATCTAATTATTTGAAAAATAAATGTAAAAATATAAAAATATATTAAATAAAATAATACATTAAAAAAATTTAATATTATTTTCTTTATTTTTTAGTTTGATTTAATATTTTTTAATATTATTTTATTTAATATATTTTCATAAAAATTGTATGTTCTTATTTAATATTTTCTTAATTTTTGATATATCTAATTTTTAATATATTATTTTATTTAATATATTTTCTGTATTTTTCTACCATTATTTATTAAATAATTAAATTTAAAATGTTATTTATAATTTTTTTAAAAATATCATCAAAAGGAAAATGTAAAAAAAAATTAAAAAAAAAAAGAAATGAAAAAGTCATTTGGTGTTACACGACTTTAAAGTCGTGAACAATTACATGACTGGTTTAGTTTTAGGATTTATAAAATGTTAAAAGTTGTTTCAGTGTTCACGATTTAAAATCGTGTAATAGCCAACTACTTCTACTTTTTTTTCTTTATTTTTTTACATTTTTAACTTTTTAATGGTATTTTTAAAAAATTATAAATAAATTTTTTAATCTAATTCTTTAATAAATAATCATAGAAAAATATAGAAATTATATTAAATAAAATAATATATTAAAAATTAAAAAAATATATTCAATAAAATAATATATTAAAAATTAAAAAAATATTAAATAAAAACATATACATTTTTTAAAAATATACTAAAAAAATAATATTAAAAATATAAAAAATATTTTTCTAATACCATCTTCATAATTTTTTGGATTACACTCTGATTTCCAAGGTCATCTTCACAATTTTTTACGTTTTCCTTTTACTTTTTTTTATTTATTTTTACTTTTTTAAACGATAATTTTTAAAAAATATAAATAAATTTTCAATCTAATTATTTAATAAATAAATGTAAAAATATAAAAATATATTAAATAAAATAATACATTAAAAAATTTTAATATTATTTTCTTTATTTTTTAGTTTGATTTAATATTTTTTACATTTTTTAAGATTATTTTATTTAATATATTTTCATAAAAATTGTATGTTCTTATTTAATATTTTCTTAATTTTTAATATATTATTTTATTTAATATATTTTCTGTATTTTTCTACCGTTATTTATTAAATAATTAAATTTAAAATGTTTTATAATTTTTTTAAAAATATCATTAAAAGGGTAAAATGTAAAAAAAATGAAGAAAAAAAAATGAAATGAAAAAGTCGTTGGGTGTTACACAACTTTAAAATCGTGATCAGTTACATGACTTGTTTAGTTTTAGGATTTTAAAAATGTTAAAATAACAATAAAAAGTTTATTTTAAATCCTTAAAAGTTTTTATGACTTTAAATTCGTAAAAATATTATACTGAAATTGTAACTATTTTTACTACCTTAGTTAAAAAAATTAAAAAATATATAAGTTGTAATTTGTGTTACGACTCCTAAATTATTTGTTACGATTTATCTCTTTTTAGTAAATAATTTAAAACTTACCCCTAAATGATAATAAAAGTTTTTGTTACCCCTTTTCAATAAAATGACAGTTCTTCTTGTGCTTTAGAAAGAAAAGTCATGCAACAAGTCTACATCATAAAATACATGTTTAACTCATATTTTTCCTATTCATTGTTCTTGTGGTTAGTCAAATTGAACCAGTCCAACAATTTGTTTTTAAATGACTATGACCCTTACTAAAAAAATGACCAACCCTTAAAATAATAAGATTAAAAAAAAATGTTTATAAAGGCAGAATTTATTTTTAAGTAAGAAACATGATAAATACATCTCATTTTGGTTTAAAAATCTAAGAAAATTAATTGGATTCTATTCACGTTTTTTTTTTTTTAATTTCATGCAGTTATCATCTCTCCCATTCAAATATCCCTAATTCCCTTTTAAATAAATATTTATAGAAAGAGATCAATCTTTAAAGTAAATTTTAATGCCTAAAAATTAGCCCTTAATTTTCGAGAAGTATCCTGATTTATAAAAAAAAAAAAAATGCAGTTTCTTATTGGAGGTTGATTACATGCAGTTTCCTATTGGAGGGAGGTTACATTCCCACATTTTCTGTTTAAGAATTGGTAACTAATAAGTAACAGCAATGCATCAAATAAAAAGGAGCAGTCTTACTTTCCATTCAAGAGAAATAATCTAAATCGAAACCAGTCCATATATACAACAAAATTAGATACTTAAAAAGTTTCCCTGAATCTACTTTGCATTCACCAAAATGCATTCTAAACATGGAAGATATAATCTTACTTATTAATAAGTGCATCTAGCTAGTCTACTGTATTGCATTCACCAAAAATGCATTCTAAACATGGAAGATATAATCTTACTTATTAATAAGTGCATCTAGCTAGTCTACTGTAATTGACAAATACTTGCGATAAACTGGACAAGTAATCTTTCCACAGAGTCTCATCATCGACTTCGTGTGAGTTTAAATCTTTTTTGAGATCTGAGTGTTCTTCTTGGGGGATTTTACTGAAAGAGGACAAAAATTTTTTTTATTAACATTTGAGATAAATTTTAAATTATTTATCAAGAAGGGATAAGTAATAAGATGTATTACGACTTTTGATTTAGAAGTTATAACCTATTTTATGATTTATATATATATATATATATATATATATTTTTTTTTTTAACTAAAAGTCATAAAAATATTTACGAGACTTTTTGATGTCATAAAAACTTTTACGATAAAAATGACTTTAAAATCAAATTTCTTATCCTAAATCCTAAAATTAAAAAGTTGTTTCATTGAAGTAGTGTAACAGACAAATGCTTCTACTTTTTTTTTTTGTTTTTTTTATTTTATTTCGTTTTTTACTTTTTAATGGTATTTTTTAAAAAATTATAAATAAATTTTTTAATCTAATTATTTAATAAATAATCATAAGAAAAATATAGAAAATATATTAAATAAAATAATATATTAAAAATTAAAACATATATTCAATAAAAAATATTAAAAATTAAAAATATTAAATAAAAACATATAAATTTTTTAAAAATATACTAAATAAAATAATATTAAAAATATAAAAATATTTTTCTAAGACCATCTTCATAATTTTTTGGATTACACTCCGATTTACAAGGCCATCTTCACAATTTTTTAAGTTTTCCTTTTACTTTTTTATTTATTTTTACTTTTTTAAAAGATAATTTTAAATAAAAAATTATAAATAAATTTTTAATCTAATTATTTAATAAATAAAGGTAAAAATATAAAAATATATTAAATAAAATAATATATTAAAAATTAGATATATCAAAAATTAAGAAAATATTAAATAAGAACATACAATTTTTTTGAAAATATATTAAATAAAATAATATTAAAAATATAAAAATATTAAATCAAAAATATAAAAAAAAATGACAAACCCTTGAAATGATAAGATTTTTTTAAAAGAAAAAAAAAAGGAAATTTTTGTTTATAAAGACAGAACTTATTTACAGAACTTATTTTTAAGTAACAAACATGAGAAACGCAATTATCATCTCTGACACTCAAATATCCCTGATTCACTTGTAAATAAATATTTATGGAAAGAGATCAATTTTTAAGTAAATTTTAATGCCTAAAAATTAACCCTTGATTTTTTTTTTAAGTATCCTATTTTATCAAAAAAAAAAAAAAAACAAAAGGATATACTTTCTTATTGGAGTTGCATTCCCACATTTTCTGTATTTTCTGTTTGAGAATTGCTAACTGATAAGTAACAGCAATGCATAAAAGAAAAAGGAGAAGTAGTCTTGGCCTTGCATTCACTAAAAAGGAGAAGTAATCTAAATCAAAACCAGTCCATATATACAACATAAAAAGTTTCCCTGAATCTTGCATTCACCAAACATGCATTCTAAACATGGAAGATATAATCTTACTTAATAATAAGGGCATTTAGTCTACTGTAATTGACAAATCCTTGCGACAAACTGGACAAGTAGTGTTTCCACCGAGTAACCAAGAGTTAACGCATGAAAAATGAAACTTATGGACACACACGCCAAAAGGTTGAATTAACTCCCCATTCTTGAAATCTTCAATGCAAATAGGACAATGACGTTGGGACGACTCACCGTCTGCTTCGTCATCACCCCGAAAACATATAACGGGGGGTAGGGCTTTCATGGACAGCCTAGCAGCATGTGCTCTTGAGGCAAAAGAAAATTGTTGTAGATTTTGCCAAGGTTCCCTTCGAGCCCTTACACTCTCGATCACAATGCGAGTCCTTGTGACAGGGAGAGAATTCTGCGTATCACTAGTATTAGACGACTCAATGTTTTGAAATTCTCTCATTCTCTCATCATCGACTTCGTGTGAGTTATTCCAGCTGTCACGATCTAATACAAGCGATCCTAACAGAAACCATACGAACCAACCCATTATGCAACCCAAAGATATATAAATTCCAATTGTCGATTGTACTATCGTAATGAAAACAACAATGATCGTGAACGTTGAGAACAATGGCCAAAAGCCCTTAACACCACAGTTCTCTCGACCCATAAGAATAAGGGAAACAGATTATGCATGTATCTGAGTTGGAGATAAAGAGAGAGAGAAAACCAATGAAGAAAAGAAAGATGTTGTTTAGAAGGAGGATTTAATTAGGTTAATTTATAGAACTCTTCTAGATAAAGTGATTTTTAATTTCTCTTTTCTCAGTTATTTAATTAAAGTAGACAGATTTTTTGAATTTAAAATGAAGTAGATAGATTTTCTTTTTATCCCGATTTTTTATATATAAAAGTAATCAAACTAAAAATCCAAAATCGGAGTAAACGGTTAGACTTTAAGTTATTAGAAAATTATTTTAAACTTAATAATTTGACTTATTCAAGTAAGCATATTTAATGATAATAATGCATTAAATTTAGATTAAGATATTCTAAGAATTTTTTTCACTTGTTAATTTATTTAAAATCATAAACTCCTTATACTTTATACTTGGAAATTCAGCATAAATATTATGACTGGCCTGAAGGGTTCTAGAGCCTCTCGATCTAATGGCTTGAAGGAAAGTTGCAGTAGCAAGCGCATCCACATTCCGGTTTCTCAATCACGTACAGAATAACTGAAAAGCGTGGTTGGAGATATCGCTTAGGTTTTAAAAAGATAATATTTAAGAACAGTTTAATTTACCATCGTTCTAAATTAAAGTAACTTTTTAGAATGATTTATTTATTATCACTCTAAAAATATTTATTTTAAAAAATTTCAGTATTTTTTAAAATATGGTTCTTTTACTGTTCTAAAAAATTGTTCAAAAAATATTTTTTGCACTAGTGTTCAAAGAAATATAATATAAATATAAATAAAATAAAATATTTATTGCAACAATGGTCAAATGATTACAACTTTTTATTCCTTCTGCATTGCTTTTCGATTGCAAATTAATTAGAAACCACTACGCCTTGTCCTTGATCTATTTTATATTGTGTCTAATTTTTTCTCGGCCCAGTTCAACTATTTGCTTTCAAGAGAAATTTTTCTGCTAGCAGCGAAGCAAACCAAGTGTGGATGCAAATGCTTCAAGTTGTCCATTAGAGCAACTTTAGTACAAGATCTTGAGTAAGGATCTTGAGCTTAAGATATAGTCTTCACTAGATTTCCCAATAAAGGAGGTAGAGAGATCTCCAACATGGAGAATGGATTCTTGTAGAAGAACCATTAAGATCTGCACATTGTTCAAAAAAGAATAAATTTTTTTCTTCTTTCTCTCTCCCTAAGATCTCAAAATAAGATCTACCATTAAAGAATAAAATAGGAAGGATCTTGAGAGATCTTCAATCCTACATGACACTATGGGATCTACTAAAAAGTGGTCTAAGATCCCAATTTGAGATCTACCACTAAAGATGCTCTTAAAAGTTTTTGGTCTGATCTATTTAAGGTTTGATCTTATCTAATCTAATTTGTTTATTATAAAAATCAGGTTAAAACATTTTGAAAAATCTATTTAAATAAAAAAGTTAGACTCAAACTTTAAAAAAAGTTTGTTAGGCTTATAAGGTTGACCTAATTAATATATATATATATATATATATATATATATTAAAACTTGAAAATAATATATTTATTTTTCTAAATTTTTTTATTATGAAGGTGGATGATCAACCACTTTAAAAAATCACCTTAAAAATCTCACAAAATGATTATTACTTATTTGGAAATATATGTAAGATGTTGAGATATTTTTTGTTTAAAAAAAATTCTTTAAAAAATGTTCTTAAACTGTTTTGTAAAATTAATTTATATTCTAATACATTTCCCCCCCTCCAAATGAAGGTGGATGAACAACTTCAAGAAATCACATTAAATATTTGATCATATACTGGCTCGTTGCTTCATGTTTGGGAGATAGTTTGAGAATTAATATTTGTATTCATCTTTATATTTAACTTGCCTTGATTCTTATTTCTTATTTATTTTAGTATTTGACATTAAGATTAAATTATTGAATGAAACTTATGGAATTTTATTTAGGCTTATTTTGTTTATAATATTTTGTTGAATACTTAAAAGTGTTCTAATTAATTATAACTTATTTTATTCCATGCAAGAATTAAAAGGAAAGTATGTGTCTTTATTTATATTAAATTTTATAAAGTACTATGTGAATTTTCAAAGTTTCGCTGTATAATCATTAGATTTTCCTTTATATATAATATTTATTGTAAAATAGAAATTTTAATAGGTTTCTAAGTCAAACCAGGCTTTTAATTAAATAGGTCAAGCCAATCCTAAAAAAAAAATCTATAACGGGTAAATAGGTTAAGTCAAACTTTTATGTTTTTAAATTAGGCCTAACTAAGCCAAGTTTGACCTAGCCTGTTTCCACCCCTAACCACAAGTATTCGTAGCATCTTTTGTTCGGTTGTTTCTACTTGGAGCATGTGGACATGACTTAGAATTTTATTAATAATGGATGTAACGAGTTTTTTTTATCTTTTATTAATTGATTTTCACAATGGTAGATTAAATTTAAACAATTGATACTCATTTTCTTCAATGGTATAATTTTGAACAAAACCTTAAACGAGTCACTTAAATGATCCATCCATATAAGACACGAATTTTTAAAAAAATCATAACTTCCTAAGCAATTGTTATTTATAGAAGTGATGACAGTGGCAGTAGCATCGGAAGTCATATTGGTGGTAACAACAATGATTACAGTGGTGGTGGTGGTGGTGGTAGTGGAAGTAATCGTGACAACAATCATAATAGTGATAACAGTTGACAATGGTTGTGATGGTGACCATGACAATTGTGGCGGAAATAGTCATAACGGTGATGATGGTCATGATGATGATAGATTTGAGATATTTTAGGATGACATGAATTATATATATCTTTAAGATATTTGATTTTTTGTTCGGTCAATAATTTAGAGATTTTACGATTAAATAAAATTTTAATTTGAATTTAAAATATTTTAATCTTAACCTTTTATTTTAATCTAATGGTTAAGATTGGTCATCCTAATTCTCACATAAAATAATTATTCTCATATCATACGATCTCTCATATTATATTATATTATATATATATATAATAAAGTAAATATAATGTACACAAACAGTCAGAGAGACTATTATATCTTGTTGCTTCCAATCTTAGTTGCTCCCTCAAGATAAAAATTATATATATTAAACCAACATATAGGATAAAAGATAAATTAAGTCATTAAAAAAGGATAAAATAAGGAATATGATAAAATTATTATATGTTGTTAGCGCAACAAACACGATTATAACAAGATAATCATGTGGCAGTTACTATTTCCACTCTCTCTTATTACTAATACAATCCCTTTTGTAATTTGTTTTTACCAAAATATCCTGTGTCCCACAAACTAATACACTCCCCTTTTACCAAATGGTGATTCTGTAAACAGGGGTTGGCTTGAGGATTTCTGGAAATCATCATGCCTTCAAGCCGTGCTGGTATGGTTCATATGGTTAAAGTATGTGGTTGGGGTGTCTCATATTATGATGTGTGGGATATGGCTTGTAGTATATATGTTGGTGGATTCTAAAAAGGATGATGTGTGCTGGATTTTTGCTGCAGTGATTCGAGTTGCTCGATTTGTAATTGTAGGGCACTTATTGTTGTAATCAATGGTTATGTTTTTTTACCAATAGAAAGTTTTATCTGTTCCTATGTAGTTAGTGGTTGTATGTTGTATGTAAATCGAGGAAAAGGGGAAGAAGCCAAATATAGGGTTTTTTTGTCTTGCTAATAAATCAAGATTTTATATTCCCTTACTCCAATTTTGCTACCCAATAGTAATGTAATCTACAGGTTTCATATTAGGACGCATAATTCATCATGTTGCCATGTCCATTTGGCAGAATCCTGTACCTAGAGGGAGGAAGCGTGAGCGGGGTGTATTAGTTTCCAAAATTAAGGATATTTTAGGGAAATATCTATTTAAAAAAGAGTGTATTAGTAAAAGTGAGGGGTGGATATAGCAAAAGCCTAATCATATTCTATCATATCAAGCCACTAAATGGGCCTCAAGTTTTTTTTAACATATTGGAAAGTAATTTTTTAATCTACTTTAGAGACTTTATTATTAAATTTCCATAAGGCTAAATCAAGTCTTAAAAAAGCTTATATTAAATCATAAAGTCCTAAATTTGAAAAATAAAGCATATTTAAGTTTTATAAATGCAATTTGTCACACACAAAAACTATGATAGGAATAGATCAAATTGGTCTGAAAACAGGTCCAAAGCAATAAAAATCGATAAAAACTAGTGGATATTAATTTGAATCAGCCTTCTACCACCAAAGAACGTTGTGCCCTCAGCAATGCAATTAAAACATCGTATTTGAATGGAAAATTCCGTGGACGCTTGTGTTGTAAGTGGACTGCTAAGATCTAAATTTAGAGAACTTTTCTCAAGTATGAGATGTTCCTCTTTCTATATACTAAACAGCGTATTCGGTTGCTTGTTTGTCTCGCATTACAAACAGTCAAATTATATATAGTTTGAAGGTTAAATGGGCATGCATGGCTTTCAAAGGACTTCTTGATTTTAGGTGATAGGCTTTAACATCGTTTAAGAAGTAAAACTGAAAAAATCTGTTTAATTTTCAGTTGAGAGTGAATATAAACTGAATTTTTCTTCCATTGTCATGAAATGCAAGGAAAGGAAAGGTGGTTTTTGCAAACACTTTTTACAAAATAAAATTCATTCAAACTCAATTTGCAAATTTTAATCAAAACATGTAACACAGAAACCACCGTGAAATCTGCTTTCAAGCTCAAGGATGGGGAAAATGGTACCGAAGTAATCAGTTTGAATTCACATCATCATACCCACTCAACCCCCTTTTACCTTTACCATATTTTCAATATAGGAAAAACATCATACAGACAGAGAAGATGATTGCAAAGATTTAGGAGGACAAGAGATCCATCTTAAAAAAGATGTTGCTTCTGGAAAACCATTCTGATTTTCATTACGATGAAACCCAGCAACAGAAATGGCTGGTGCAACTTCGTTAAATACTCAATTAAGATGAAACCAAAGTCACTCATTATCACGAGCACAGGGTTTCTTTTTATAGACCTACTTAAAAAATTGAAATCAACCACTCCATCTATAGAGCAAGCAGGTGACTTATATCCAAACAGGTCCATAGTATTCATCATGGACATCTAGAGAGAGTATAGATGTGATAATTATAATTTTTTTTCTTATAGAAATTGAAGTACCCTTAAGATGATGAGCGATTGATCCCCAAGCTAAAATGAGATATCATAATATAAAAGATTAATTTACTAAGTAAATAGAGATCATAGGGTAACTGATCAGTAACAGCAATGCATCAAAGAAAAAGGAGAAACGCCAGCGACCTAGCTTTTGATTCTAAATCAAAATCAGTCCATATATACAACGTAATTAGATACATAAAAAGTTTCACTGAATCTACTTTTCATTCACCAAAAAGGCATTCTAAACATGCAAAATATAATCTTACTTAATAACAAGTGCATCTAGTCTACAGTAATTGACAAATCCTTGCGACAAACTGGACAAGTAGTCTTTCCACCGAGTAACCAAGAGTTAAGGCATGAAAAATGAAACTCGCGAACACACACTCCAAAAGGTTGAATTAACTCCCCATTCTTGAAATCTTCGATGCAAATAGGACAATCAAGTTGGGATGAATCACCGTCGGCTTCGTCATCACCCCGAAAACATATAACGGGGGGTAGGGCTTTCATGGACAGCCTAGCAGCATGTGCTCTTGAGGCAAAAGAGAATGGTTGTACATCACGCCAAGGGAGAGAATTCTGCATATCACTATTATTAGACGACTCAATATTTTGAAATTCTCTCATTGTCTCATCATCGACGTCGTGTGAGTTATCCCATCTGTCACCATCAAAGACAAACGATCCTAACCAATACCATAAGAACAAACCCATAAGGATTAGGGAAACAGAGATTATGTATCTGAGTTGGAGATAGAGAGAGAAAACCAATGCAAAAAAGAAAGATGTTGTTAATTAGGTTAATTTATAGAACTCTTCTAGATAAAGTGATTTTTAATTTATCTTTTCTCAATTATCTAATTAAAGTAGATAGATTTTTTTTAATTTAAAATGAAGTAGATAGATTTTCTTTTTATCCGGATTTTTTTTTATATTAAAGTAATCAAATTGAGCTGATATCTTTAAAGTAATCAAACTAAAAATCCAAAATCGGAGTAAAAGATTAGACTTTAAGTTATTAAAAAAGTATTTTAAACTTAATAATTTGACTTATTCAAGTAAGCATATTTAATGATAATAATGCATTAAATTTAAATTAAGATATTCTAAGACTTTTTTTTCACTTGTTAATTTATTTAAAATCATAAACTCCTTAAAAACTTTATACTTGGAAATTCAGCATAAATATTATGACTGGCCCGAAGGGTTCTAGAGCCTCTCTAATGGCTTGAAGGAAAGTTGCAGTAGCAAGCGCATCCACATTCCAGTTTCTCAATCCCTGAATAACTGAAAAACGGGGTTGGAGATATCGCTTAGGTTTTAAAAAGATAATATTTAAGAACAGTTTAATTTACCATCGTTCTAAATTAAAGTAACTTTTTAGAATGATTTATTTATTATCACTAAAAATATTTATTTTAAAAAATGTCAGTATTTTTTTTTTTAAATGGTTCTTTTACTGTTCTAAAAATTGTTCAAAAAATATTTTTTGCACTAGTGTTCAAAGAAATATAATATAAATATAAACAAAATAAAATATTTACTGCAACAATGGTAAAATGATTACAACTTTTTTTTCCTTCTGCATTGCTTTCTGATTCAAATTAATCAGAAATCACTATGAATCTGATTATATATAAGTTTATCTTTAGAAGAAGAAATTAAAAAGAAAAAAAAAATTCATAAGTTAAAAAAATATTTTTTATTAGCTCGTAGATGTCATCTCATCTTTTAGAGAAATTATATTGATGAACTTTTAAAAATTAGTTAATAGAGAATTTATTTTTACTTGTGAAAAAATTCATTTCATTTTTTTCTTTTAAAAATACTTATAAAGAAACAGCTTGTCGTTGATCTTTTCTATATCGTGTCTAATTTTCCCTCAGCCCTGTTCACTATTTGCTTCCAAGAGAAATATACCTGCTAGCAGCAAAGGAAACCACAAGTATTCTTAGCATCTTTTGTTCGGTTGTTTCTACTTGGAGCAGGTGGACATGACTTACAATTTTATTAATAATGGATGCAATTTAAGTAACTTACTTTGAGTTTTTTTTATCTTTTATTAATTGATTTCCACAATGGTATATTACATTTAAACAATTTATACACATTTTCTTTAATGATATAATTTTGAACAAAACCTTAAAACCTTAAATGACTCACTTAAATGATTCATCCATAAAATGACAATAATTTTTTAAAAAATCATAATTTCATAAGTAATTGTTATTTATAGAAGTGATAGTAGTGACAGTGACAAGATCATATAAGTGGCAATAAAGGTGGTTATGATAATGATTACAATGATAGTGATGTTAGTGGAAGTAAGGAAGACAACAGTCATGATGGTAATAATAATAGTTGTGATCATGACCGTGATAATTATAATGAAAATGGTCATGATAACAATGATGATCATGGTAGTAATAGATTTGAAATATCTTAGAATGATATAAATTAAATCTTTAAAATATTTGATTTTTTATTTGGTTAATATTTAAAGATTTTATGATTAAATAAAATTTAAATATAAAATATTTTAATCTTAACTTTTTATTTTAATCTAATGGTTGAGATTAATCATCCTCGATCTCACATAAAATAATTATTCTAATATGATACAACCTCTCATATTATATATATATATATATATAATAAAGTAAATAATAATGTACAGAAAAGAGACTCTATTATATCTTGTTGCTTCCGATCTTAGTTGCTCCCTCAAGATAAAAATTATATATATGAGACCAACATATAGGATAAAGGATAAATTAAGTCATTAAAAAAGGATAAAATAAGGAATATGATAAAATTATTATATGTTGCTAGCAACAAACATGATTGTAACAAAATAATCATGTGGCAGTTACTATTTTCACTCTCTCTTATTACTAACACAATTCCTTTTGTAATTTGTTTTACAAAAATATCCTTGTGTCCTAGAAACTAATACACTCCCCTTTTACCTAATGGTGATTCTGTAAACAGGGGTTGGCTTGAGGATTTCTGGAAATCATCATGCCTGCAAGCCGTGTTGGTATGGTTCATATTGTTAAAATATGTGGTTGGGGTGATTTGATGAGGATGTGTGGGATATGGCTTGTAATATATACGTTAGTGGTTTCTAAAAAGGATGATTTGTGCTGGATTTTTGCTGCAGTGATTCGAGTTGCCCGATTGGTAATTGTAGGGCTCTTATTGTTGTATTCAATGGTTATGTTTTATTACCAATAGAAAGTATTTTCTGTTCCTATGTAGTTAGTGGTTGTATGTTCTATGTAAATCGAGGAAAAGGGGAAGAAGCCAAAAATAGGGTTTTTTTGTCTTGCTAATAAATCAAGATTTTATATTCCCTTACTCCAATTTTGCTACCCAATAGTAATGTAATCTACAGGTTTCAAATTGGGACATTTGTGTTGTAAGAGGACTGCTAAGATATAAATTTAGAGAACTATTCTCAAGTATGAGATGTTTCTCTTTCTATAGACTAAACAGCGTAGTCGGTTGCTTGTTTGTCTCGCATTACAAACAGTCAAATTATATATAGTTTGAAGGTTAAATGGGCATGCATGGCTTTCAAAGGACTTTTTGATTTTAGGTGATAGGCTTTAACATACGTTTAAGAAGTAAAACTGAAAAAATCTGTTTAATTTTCAGTTGAGAGTGATTATAGACTGAAGTTTGCTTCCATTGTCATGAAGCGAAAGGAAAGGTTGTTTTTGCAAACACTTTACAAAATAAAATTCATTCAAACTCAATTTGCAAACTTTAATCAAACATGTACAAACACAGAAACCACCGTGAAATCTGCTTTCAAGCCCAAGGATGGGGAAAATGGTACCGAAGTAATCAGCTTGAATTCACATCATCATCCCACTCAACCCCCTTTTACCTTTACCATATTTTCAATGTAGGAAAAACATCATACAGACAAAGATGATTGCAAAGATTTAGGAGGACAAGAGATCCATCTTAAAAAAGATGTTGCTCACTGGAAAACCATTCTGGTTTTCATTACGATGAAACCCAGCAACAGAAATGGCTGGTGCAACTTCGTTAAATACTCAATTAAGATGAAACCAGCGTCACTCATTACCACGAGCACAGGGTTTCTGTTTCTAGACCTACTTAAAAAACTGGAATCAACCACTCCATCAATGGAGCAAGTAATCTCCAATGAGTAGGTCAATGATTAGTAGAACCAGCAATCTGAACCATGCATTGCTTAACTTAAAAATGTAGAAATACCAAGTTGGATGGAAAATGTAGGTATTTGATTAGAAGAGCTAACATGCCACCAAAAGAAACAGTTAAAGCTACAAAAAATAATTGTACAACATGGATGCACAACCTCACATAACATTCACCTGTGCCAACAAAGCTTTCTCCCACCCTCACGCAAAATTTCATAGGCAAGTTTATACTTTTCAAAGGATGTTGCACCAGCATCTATGTATTTAGATGCAGTTTCTCTTAGACTCCATAGCATCAAATTTTTTAGTTCCTGAGAGCTACTCCATGATTCCATGTCAGGAAAAACACCATCCTCGGCATTTCTCGTCCATCGGTGTAAGATGTACCGAGAAGGAACTTCTCTTAATTGCAATATCTGGAAAACCCTCAACACGTGTCTACAAAGAACACCTTCATATTCAAACATCTGACAGCTACAACTAATGCTGATATTTGATGCATTAAATGTAACTACATGCTTCTCCATATCATTTCCACATCTACGCACCATATATCTGCTCAGACCCCCTTCCTCAAATATTTTAAACCCAAGATAGCTAAAGCACTGCAAAAGCTCTTTCTGAAATATTTTGAAAACAGTAAGAGTATAAAGCCTTCTACACTGTTCTTCTACTGGTTCTTTAGTTTGCAAAATGGGTTGAAAATTAGAAGTGTTAAAATCCTCCTTTCTTTCTTCTTCACGGCGTCGCTCGAGACCCCTTTCATACCGAGGAATGAACTCCATGAGAGGTGTCTGGGCATTTAAAAGTGCACCAAAGAATGAATCAAGGCTCTCATTCATGGGAATGCCAGCAAAAAATGTGCCCTTTAAATATAATGGAACCCAAGATGCACGCTTCTGATACATTTCTTTTAGCCAAGCATCATCCTTCAATCCATATTTGTTGAGTAGGACATTCCATGTGGCGTCAAATTCATCAACTGTCTGACTCTGGTAAACACACTTTTCGTAATCTTTTGTAAAGTCATTACCCATCAGACCCATGTTCTCTTGTTCCTTTGCCTTAATTTGCCACAAAGAAAAGCGATGATGGGTTACAGGAAAGACTTTTGCTATTGCCCTCTGGATTGCAATGTCTTGATCTGCGATAACTGTCAGAGGCAGCCGGCCAGACATTGCCCTAAGCCATGTCTGAAACAACCAAGTGAAAGATTCTTCAGATTCATCAGCAATTAGAGCACATCCAAGAAGCACGGGTTGTTTGTGATGGTTGACTCCAACAAAAGTAGCAAATGGTACCAAATAGACAGTTTTTCGGTATGATGTGTCTAAGACAAGGACATCACCAAACTGACTGCATGAATATCTAGATCTTCCATCTGCCCAAAATATGTTCATGCAATTTCCATTGTCAACTTCCACGGCATAAAAGAACCCAGTATCTTCTGCTTGTCTTGATTGGAAATACTCTAAAAGAATGCCATACCACTCACTTCTAACATGATTTTGCCTACCTCCTCTAGGGACAGGGTAGTTATCTATTCTAAATAAGTCACCATTTAACAATCCAGTATCTACCTCTTCAGCCAAAATATTAGAAGCAGGAAGACTTTTTGCCCTGCCCACCTTTTCAGAGTCCAGATCATGGTTATGATCTTTCCGGAGGCGGTCCACTGTCCACTTTCCCGATGGCTGTCTCTTAATCCTTAAATAAGCCCCACAACCAACTCTTGAAGGGTGCTGGAACCCCTCTTTAGAGCAAACAAATCTGCGGGATGTGATCGATCCATCATTCTTAGAACGAAACAATTGACCAATTCGAACTCCAAAACCCAAATGCGCTGCATATGCATGATAAAATTGGTAGGCTTCGTTAGGTGAACTGAACTCTTGACCCACATATGGTTCAGTCCTGGACTGTCCTTCAGGTTCTTCCTTTCTCAGACGCTTGAAATCAATAATGCCAAAGGGACAAGAGGACTCATCATTGGCTTCTTCAAGCAATTTCTTCCTTGGCCTGCGAGGAAACTCAGTAAGAGAGTTGATAACTGTAGCACCAGCACCCTTCGGTTGCAATGTTGGAGTGCAATTTTCACCACTGATTTCAAGATTGTGATTATGGTCCTTTTGAAAATGATCAACAACCCACTTTCCAGAACCATTTAGTTGTACCCTTATGAATGCTGGACAGTCAGTTCTTGAACTAAGTTGATGTCCCTCCTTCGAGCACACAAATCTTCGAGAAGAAACTGACCCATCAGTTCTTGATCGATACAGCTGACCAATCCGAACTTTAAACCCTGTTCGATTGGCATATGAAGTATAATACTTAAGTGCTTCATCAGCTGTATCAAATTCTAACCCTATGTATGGGTCACAAGAGAAATCTATTCCCTCCTCCACACAAGCATTATTCATTGCCAGTTCGGTACCAACAAAATGCTCCTTCACAATCATGGTCTCGAGTTCTTATACATTAAATTCTAATTATCCATATGGACAATGGAGAAAAATCCTAGGCAAAAACTGCAGTGTTTCAAACTCTTTCAGGCTTTTAGGAAGCTATATATTAGATTTTCTTTTCTTCCACTTACCTCTTTCAAGTCAAGCAGAAGCGCATTCCAGTTGCATATGCTAAGGCGAAGGAACCTATTCCTGTAATAACTGAAATATACAGACTTGTATAAGATACAAACTTCAACACAGCCATGACCTTACTTAAAAATTTAATCATCCCTATCCTAATACTTCATGAACATTTTTCCCATTATCTCTGAACAAACAATTTGACAAGATATAAATATAATAATCTAGAGGATAAAAACCATGAAACTTTGAAGTAAGAATAAAAACGAAATAAAGGCAATTACAGGAATGAATATAAGGAGTAACTAATACAAAACAATCGTTTTCAGTAAATTGAAGTTTTGAGCGAAATCATAAAATAACAACGAAAGTCAACGCAGCAGGAAATAGATCAAGAAGTTAGGGTTTCATAAACAAAATTTACCTTGAAGCATTGATGGATTGGTTGGGAGATATATAGAAAACTGTGAAATTGGAACGACGATTAGAAGAGCGGAATCAAAGGAAAAGGAAGGAATTTAAAAGGAGAAGATAGAAAAAACGGTGAATGTGTTCACGTTTCTTCTCCACTTCGAGTTTGGCGTTGGCAATGGCAGTGTACGATTGGGATATAAATAGGATCCGGATCCGGATCCGAATCCGATTACGATTACCATGATGTTTGTGGAATTTTTTTTCCTGCAAAAACGTGTCAAATGCATCCAATAAACTCCAACATCTGTCATCATAGTACAAAAGATTATGCAATCACATGTCATCTAATCAGAATCATCTGACCAAAATAATGTATAATAAATATATTAATTTTAATAAAATTATTTTTAAAATTATATCAATAATATTTTATAAATAAAAATATATTATAAAATTATTTTACAGTTCTTTATTATTAAACTCCACAATTATTATCTTTTTTTCTTTTTTTTATTAAACAAAATAAAATACATTCTTATTTGTACTATGTTTTCCTTTTATTTTTTTCATTGTGAAACAAAATTTACTTTATGTTTAAAACTCTTTATTTTAAATTTTTTATGAGTCAAAGACCACTGATGTCCTTCGATTAAAGATGAAAATGAGTTAGATTGAGTTAAGTCTTATCTAAGTCTGATTTAACTTTACTTATTTTATATTTTTATAGTTTAAGTTTGATTGTGTCACATATTAGAACCCATTTTTATGCTTAAGTCTAACCTTTGAAAAAACTTGATAAACCTATTAACTCATTTAAATGTTTGTTTCATATAAAATAAGTGTTAAAAAAATTATAAAAAAAAACAGAATCAAGGATTTTCATTAAACACAATAAGATAGTTTTAAGTCACAAAATATGAACAAAATTTGCTTACAAACATTACATGTAACATGCTACCAAAGTCTTTTAAGTGTTATCAAAAGAAAAGAATCTATATTTATATTACCCGTCTATGCTTATAAAAATTAACCTATTTCAAATATTAACTAAAATGGTTCAAATCGTCAAACTACTATATATATATATCATATTAATAATATTTTTATTAAAAATATTATTTTTAAATGTGCTGATTGTCATAATTAATAGTCTTTTCTTAAAGCATATGATTTGACCTATTTAACTAAATAGGTTTTTTTTTTAAAAGTTTGAACTTGACTTTTTTACTAAATGAGTTGGGTCAGACCAAGCTTTAAATGGATCAATCCATATGCTCTAATGGATGGTCTGATCTACTTTCACCCCTACCTCTAACTCACTAAGTTAAAGATTAATTTTGCTCATAGTGCATGACTATTGTTGGCTTGAGAGAATTTTACATTGACTAAATAGATAATTCATTCACATGTGAATCCAACATGATCTTATATCATTGCGTCAATCTCTTAAGTTATTTTAATATTTAATTTTACATTTTTTTTAAAAATTAACATGACCTTAACCTTAGTGACATTAGACTTGTTTCTTGTACAATTTGTTGGTGTAGAAATGTCTTTTTTTTCCCTTTCTTTCTAGGTGTATAAAATTTATAAGAGTATCATGTTGCTTATTTTTAAATATAATTGTTTTATTTTTTTATCATTGGATTTGGAGGTGATTTATAGCCTGACATTGGATTGCTTAAAATTAAGCTTTGGTTGCTTATATAAGCCACAATTGCTTATGAGTAAAAAAATATTTTTTTGTCATTTAAGGATAATTTTAAGGAGATAATTTAAGGTTGTTTCAAACTATATCATTTGAGCAAAATATATGAGTTGTCTAACTATAATTTGACATTGTAGGATTCAATTAACATAAAATAAAGAACTCAAAATGGATTGTTTAAATTACATCCATTAGAGATCCTCTAAACAATTAACATTAGTGATGTAAATGGTTGGTCTGCCTCCTCCTTATAAAATGGTACTTACAAAGATATTAAGATATTATGACGTACAAGTTAGCAATACAAAGGTAAAGGTAAAGTGCAAGAATATATATATTAGGTTAGAAATCATATTAGATTATCTGATGTCCTTACGGGGTGATAGATAGAGATCCATTAATCTATTAGGCTAATTACCTTATATAAGCACAATTAATTATAACGAGAGTTTCTATTTTTTCTTATTTATGACAGTCGAGTTCTTATTCAATCGATGTTTACTAAGTCGAGCATCCCTCGAATGGGCGAGCTGAGTCCGACTAATACAATTGAATTTGTAGTTTATTGAACTATTTTGTTTCTGTAAGTAAGTTTGTTGAATGTGGGATCTGTACTTTTGTTGTGTAAAAAATTGATGCCATTGATACAGAGGGTGGACGGGTCAGATAAGATCGCTCTTCAAATGGATTTTAGATGTAAGCACACGTTAAAAGATAAGCACGAACACGTACTTGTGGCACTACACATTAATTAAAGACTTTTTTACTGCGTTAATTGAAGATTAATAATCACAAGAAAATGCAATTCTTTTTAATCTTGTTGACGTATATTTTAGATAAAAAAAAGTTTAATTTAACAAAAAAATTATAGATTAAAAGTTATGTAGTTGTTGTTCAGTAATTTTAATTCATTTTTTATTAATAAAGTAAATGTTATATTTGATTCAGTAAAAAGTATGTAAAATATACAAGTCAACAACTATCAATAATTCAATACCATCTTGTATTTCTTTTACCTTATTTACTCAATGTTTATTCCATAAAACATATACAAAACTTGTTGACTTGGAAAAATATATAGGATAGCAACTTCTCAACTCACAGAACGATAAGATTTAAGAGATTTGAAGTGCGAAGTGAAGCGGCTCTACTTGGAACCAATCATTACTCAGTTTTCTCTCTTTCAATACTTTCTTTCCATTAATGGACAAGGCCGGATTTTGTTTAATCGAATGTGCAACTTCATTGTTGCTTAAATCTCAGAATAAAACCTAACGATTTAAAACTTGATAGCTACTCTCTCTCATATCAAATATAATATAAGAAAAAAATAATGATACATTAATTAAGAAATTTAGTTGATTATATTTAATTACATTAATTTTAATTAAAAGTAAAATTTTCTCAACTTACCCTTTATTAAAACTTGGTATCAAGGACAAGAGAGAATCATTGAAAGTAACTTCTCAATTAAATAAAAGACATTTTAAAAATAATAATATAAAATAATATAAAATTATTTAAAATTTTGTTATATTTGATACTTATAAAAATATGTTTTTCATTTTCTTATATTTGAGACTAAAGAGAAGATATATATCTTAGTAATGATTTTTCTGATTATTTATATGATAAATATTTAATGTTTTTTTTAATTTTCAAAAAATTAAATATATTTTTAATTTAATATCTCACTAAATATTTTTTCATGTTTTCAAAATATCACATACTATATTTACTTTTTTATTTAATATTTTATTTATAAATTTTACAAGAAAATATAACATTACTTAATTTTTATATCATAATTTTTTTCATGATATTAATATGGAATAGTCCAACTAAAGAAGTGATTAAGGTCAAATTTAGGTGAATAATAAAGAAGAGAAATCAAAGACCCAAAAGTAAAAATCGATTTTATTTGTAAGTGAAAGCTACCGGTTGCTTCAAAATCGATTTTGATGGACTGAATTGCATCTAGGGAAAAAGCCAAACATCACTGTCAATATAATTCCAAACATACATTAATTTTTGTCGGAGAGCTCAAACGCACACAAAATAAATATTTTTCTTTTGATATAATTTAATGTGCACACAAAATGAGTATTTCTTTTTTAATATAATTTGTTTCATACTTATAAATCAATCAAGTCGTATTATTGAAAAATTTTCTTACTACTAGTATTTTACCAGTTGGTGCTGCTAGGAGGACAGGACAGCCGACAAATTTCTTTATTTCCTCAACGTAAAATCGAGGAGACCCCTTTTCCAGTCAATACCGCGTATGGGACAATTTCGGAAGATAAAGGAAATATTAAGGAGAAAAAAGAAAAAACTCAAATATGTAGTTGTTAGCACGTATTACTCGTGAGGGAGGGACCCAATTTGCGATCCAACGTCATCGCGGTGCCTGTGAACATTCAGGAACAACCGCGGTGTAAGAATAGCAAAGACCGATAACCCATATATGAGACTTTGGATCAAAAAAATCATACAAGAACCAGAACAATAAAGAAGAAGGTTGGTTGGTTGGTCCCGTTCATTCACTCCGAAGAGAAGAGAAAAGAAAGATGTTTGAGCCACAGCAGCAGCTATACGCCCGCGCGAAGACCGAGGAATTCGACCTCGAATCAGGAGAAACCCTCTACCCAGGGCTGAGCGTCGGCGAGAACCAGCTCCGATGGGGTTTCATCCGCAAGGTCTACGGCATCCTCTCCGCGCAGATCGTCCTCACCACCCTCGTCTCCGTCACCACCGTTTTCTATACTCCGATCAATGACCTCCTCAAGGGCAATTCCACCCTCCTCCTCCTCCTCCTCTTCCTTCCCTTCATCTGTACGTGTCCCTCATTCCTTTTTTTTTGTTCCGATCTCAAGTTTGCCGCGTTGGTAAACTCTCCGAGGTATTATCCTTGTTGGGAGTTAGAAGGTCGTGGGTTTCTCCGCTAACAAAAAAATTAACCATTAACATTTGCTGATAAATAAATTATGCTTGTTCTCGGTTACTTAGCAATGTAGGATTTTTTAGGGTATGGAACAATTTTATAGATCTCTGATTAGGGATCTGAAATTATTTTGCAGTTTTGATTCCCCTGTTGAAGTACCAGCAGAAGCATCCTCATAATTACATCTTGCTTGCACTCTTCACCGTGTCGATCAGTTCCACCATCGGAGTCACCTGTGCCAACACCGACGGTTCGTATTTTTTTTCGATTTATTGAAATTGAAAGAGGTTAAATGAAAGGTTTTAAATTGTTGATCTGAAATGAATTTGAAATGCAGGGAAAATTGTGCTTGAGGCTTTGATTTTGACCTCCGCTGTGGTTTCATCTCTTACTGGCTATGCCTTTTGGGCGTCCAAGAAGGGCAAGGATTTTAGCTTCCTTGGCCCAATATTGTTCACCTCCCTCTTTACTCTCATCCTCACTGGCATGATGCAGGTCCCTCTCTTATCTCCTCTTAACTAATCATTTTTTTATGTAAAATTTCATGATGAGTGCATTATGTATGTTTATGATGGATGGAAAATGTTTCATAGACACCCATTATGCTATAAGACAACTAGAGATATTTAAAAAAAAAGGAAAATATAGGTATTATAGGATTTATAATGTGATAGGAGAGAAATAAGATTTGTTGGTGGGGTGTTTAAAATAAGTGGGTGTTTGTGTATCATTGCTCACGACGGATGCTTTGCTTGCCATTTTCCTCTGGCTTAATATGTATGTATATGATGGATGCAGATGTTCTTCCCTCTTGGACCTACTGCCCATGCTATCTATGGTGCAATTGGTGCTATGATATTCTCTGGCTATATTGTGTATGACACCGACAACCTGATCAAGCGTTTCACGTATGATGAGTACATTGGAGCTTCTGTTACTCTTTACCTTGACATACTCAACCTCTTCCTTTCCATCTTGAGGATCCTCAGGGAGGCAAATAATTAGTCATATCGAGGTTGTGTAATACCAATCAAATTCAAAAAGACTATGTTGCTTCTTCTTCTTCTTCTTTTTTTTTTTTTTGTGACTATGTGCTTCTTTATAGTATACCGTAGGAAGTATTTTGAAATATAATAACACCGTGCTTCTCTTGTACTCCCTTACAGCTTATGATACTTTTGATGACATGAAATTTAAAGCTTTACAATTGTATGTATGCGTGATATAAGAATCTCCCTTGCGAAATATTTTCTGTTTGCTTTGTTTGAAGTGAGATGTCTATCAATTTAATGCTATGTATACAGTAGTATATCGCATATCATAGCTCCACCGAGCATTGTGTCAACAAAATTGTGATGTTGTTGGTATCATATGTAGAATTATAATTTTGTTGTACAGACTTTAGGTACAATGTGTATGATAACTCTAGTGTTGACCACTCTAATTTTGCTCAGGGTCGTACAATCCACTATTATTTGCTACACTGCTCAATTGCATATTCTTTAACATTCCTTTCAATACACTCTCATACTCTCTCCTGTTGATTGGAACTCGTGTATCCCACTAGTTTGGGAATGAGATCAATCAAATAGAGAACTCAACCTGAGACCTACATGTGTAGTGAAATCTATATAAATTTCACTCACTAAGAAAAAGTGTGTTGGAAGTAGTGTTACAGTTTATGTTTTTAGCATTTATCTAACTTGAAACATGAATTTGTGCAGTCAACTGCTTAAGTTTTTTGCGTATTGAATGTTTGGCCATATAACAAGTAATATTGGAAAATAAAACAAGTTGTTTTTGAGTTAATCTATATCAATTCGTTATTCATTGCCAGTTTTCTAAGATTGAATTATAGTCAACCAACATTTGATTTCTGTAATAAGAACCATGCCATACACATTTTCACGTTTTTCCAGCCAAAGATAGAAGCTTCTAGTACAAAGGAACTTGGAACACCCAATAATGCTACTACGTGCACTCTTCCTGTATTGCAAAATGTTCGTAGGGGAATCTTGTCTAGAAAAATGCTCAAACGAAAGGCTATAAACTATCAGGTTTTGGATCTAAATAATTTTATTAAAATTTTGAGTTGAATAACGAATTGATAGTAATTATGTGCCAATGAATTGCAATTGCACTAATATTTTTATAATTATTCATCCAAATTGTCATAATTTTTTTCATCACATCAATTAGCATATTAATTACAGAAGAATTCTCAAGAAAAGGAGAAAAGCTTGTAAAAAGGTCCATAAACCATTGCAAGACGTACAATACTCGTGAGAAACTAGTTACTGTAGAAGAAAAATGGTTTACTCCTATTATTATGGATTATCAGTTTAAACGGCTTCTGGGGAAAAAGACACAAAGGTCTTGTGACACAAGAAGTTTGTGTTTATATCTCTCCTACTAGAAAATTCCTGGAGAGAACCCCAACCCCTTCAGGGTGGAAAACTTCAATAGGTCTCCCACTGTGGCAAACAAATGTAGTCCGTTTGATATGGTATCTTTACAATCAAGAGCTAAGATAAATGTGGGACTACCATAGGCATCTTGTACCGGAATAAATTATATAAAAAAAAATTAGAAAGACAGTTCCTGCTCCTTTCACCGAGCCTCACCAATCCACCCTCTCCAATACCTTCTCCTCCGCCGGAAAATAATAAAGCATGTTTTTTTTCTGGGTTTATTTTGAATTTAGATGGATAATGATTGCTCTATAAACAAGAACAAATATTTTATTGTTTTCAAGTACGGCTTCTATCGCAGAAGATCGCCAGGATACTAATCTGACATTCAAAGTTTAATAAGGAAAACAAAATCGTTAAAGAGAGCAGCTCAACCCATCAATGATTGGGGTGCAAATCACCCAATCTAAATCAATTTATACGCATAAAAGAAAGCAAAAGAAAAATCTTAACGCGACTTCTTAAAACCATAGAGCTCTCTTGCCACATCATTTAAAATCAAGGATAATAAAAGGCATTGATCTTAACTCTAAAGATGCAAAGCTTATCGCAGCATTTTCTAGAAATCTTTTTGGGTTAGGAAACTTGTCCATTATACACCTAAGTTTTTTTACCCTTTAATTTATAATTAAGAGTTAAGTCATCAAGATTATTGATATGGAATGAATGAGTTTATAAATTACAAGTTATGAACTCACGAACGGGATTGTTCACGAACAAAAGAGTTTGTGAGAAGAATCATTCATATGGTGCTCGAGTCTCCTAGGATTTAATAAATTCTTTACAACATATTGAAACAGCAAAACTAAAAAAATTCTTTTACCCAAAAGTAATATTTCAAAACTACCTCTGACCGCTAAGTCATGTTTAAACGATATGATAAAGATTGGATTGAAGATAACAACACAAGATATCCATTTTTAAAATAAGCACTAATCCAATTTTAAAATTAAATTTTGAAATTAGTTAAGAGAAAAAAGAGAAAGAGTAATTCAAATGATAATTTATGATTAGATGATAACTATTTTACACTTTCAATGCATACGCATTAAACTCATTAGTTAATGTGGTAACCTTTTGAAATGTCTACCGTGACAAATAATACAACAATGGTGCATTCATTTAATTATAAGACTGAATAAAAGGATCCTATTGTCAGCTCTGTCTGGCTGTTTAATGTTTAAGTATGCAATGTTTAGGGAGAGAAAAGGCTTAGCCCATTGCATACCCGTCTACCATGTTAATGTAATGCAAACAATTACAAGATGCTGCCAGCTTAATACTACTAAATAAATTCATACTGAAGTGCAGCTCTCATATAAGTGATGTAAGTAATTGCATTTGAGGAATCGATCCTGCAACAGATAAATCAACTGAACATGCCTTCCTGTAAAAAGGTACACCGAATATGGTGTGCAAGAACCTTCCTCAAAGAGGATGAAGAATCCACAAGAACTTACAAATTTAAACTTTCAACTGGTGTCCACCTTCAGACTTAAGCTTGTATAAGACGTAAAAAACAATTTAATTATATTGTTAATTTATAAGAAAGAATTATAAACTTAATAAGCAATTTGTGTTTAATAATTAAAGCATCAATGATATGAACCCACAATCTGTTCATTATTTGGCAGCCTCATCATCATCTTCAATATACCAACTCAGATCCTCATCTTCCTCTGCCACACTCAATCTCTTCCGCAAATCAATCCTACTTGCGGCCCCAACACCATCCCCTCTACTCTCATCATTGCTTTCAATATCTTCAATTTCATCCCAGCCAATGTCTTCTTCCCCAGGCATTGAAGGCTGGCTTGAAACAACTGAAATATCACTGTCTTTGCACGAACCATTGTTATCGTTATCTGTCTTCCCTTCTGATGCCTCTTTCTCTTCACATTTAACATCCAACTTATCTCCACTGCTACTTACATTCTCAGGTACATTAGATGACACATTCTCCAACTTATCATCGACATTAGTTTTCAATTCAGAAGCAGAAACACTCTTTCCATCATCCTCTATCTCCAAATCCTTCTTCCCAACCTGAACATTCTCAACAACCTTGCCATCATCCTCTATCTCCGAAATCTTCTTCCCAGCCCCAACATTCTGAACATCACCACCATCCATGGCACCGTCACCAGATTTTCCCTCCTTCACCTCTGAAACCCTACGGGTATCACCTAAAGGCTCATACCCATCATTACCATCTTCATCATCATCATCATCATCATCATCATCAAAATCCCAGCTCAAATCCTCCTCTTCATCCCCGGAAATTGCGCGCTTCACGAGCTTAGCCCTCGCATCCTCAGCTTGCCTCAGCTTATCCAGCCTATAAAAATACCTGCTCCAGAAACTCTCATCATCAATCCTACTAGGCACAACCTTCTCATAAATCTCATCAACAACTTCATTCTCTTCAATCAAATTCCGAATCTCCTCACTCTTCTCATTCGCCTCAAACCCTAATTTCCACTCATTGAAATTCCCCAAATCCTCAGGCTCTGCCAAATAGGTATTCACATCACACTGAAGCGCACGCACCAGCGTATCAAACCTACTATACCGTTTCAAATCCAAACCACGATCACTGCTACCACTACCGCTCAACAGTTTCTTGCTAGCATTGTTATTATCGTAATTGCTCGAATCGAAAGAATCGGAATCGAAATCAGAGGCCAAGAGAGAGTCCCTACCGTGAGAGATAATCTGCGCTGTCGAGTTCCAAACGGTGCTGCCAATGTCATCGATGGCTTGGCCGACGGACTCAAGTGACTCCTGCGCCACCGACGCGCTGACGTCCAGCGACGCCGGCAGGTCCTGGACGGCGCGTGAGGCAGCTTCGCGTATCACTGCCGTTTCCTTCCTCAAACCGGACCCGAATTCCTCGAGATCGCGACGGTAGTTCTCAAGGACGGACTCGGATTTCGAGGCGATGGTTTGGATGAGGCCGCCGAAGCTCCACGCGGCATCGTCCCCGCTCTGCGGCGGATCGGGGTTGTCCGATTCGGCCGGAGGCGAGTCGGGCTCGTCGGCGAAGACGGACTTGAAAAAGTTCATGGCGTCGTGCTTAGGCGGTGTTTGGATTTTGAGGAAACTAGAAAAGGTTTAATTATGAATTGTGGATTTAGCGCATGGTGAATGGATGTGTACGTATGGTAATCGCATATAATGTGATATGATGCATGTGAATGTAAATGGAATCGCATTCACGTCGATCGCATCACATCCATCCAATTATTGAATATAATTCAAAATTTTCCTTCTAGTTCTAATGCAATGCCATCTTCCATTTCAAACCACTCCTTTTTAGTTTAGGTGCTGCGTCACTAAATCACCTCATTACGAGGATTTTGCGTTCGGTTATGGTAGACTCAGATTTTTTTATAAAAATAAAAATTGTTTTTGTGTCAATTTTTTTTTACATCTCTAATTTTACAAAATGTTATTTATCTTAATATTCTTATTGAATGGAACATTAAAAAAAAGGAAAAATAAATAATAATTTTATAAAATCAAAAGTTAAAATGAGAATTCTATAAAATTAATGAAAATACTCTCTTCATTTCGAATTTATTGATGTTTAATTTTTTCCACATAAATTAAGAAAAAGAATAAATAAGCTAGTTAGTATTTTTTTTATAACAAAATATCGTTAATATCTTCTCAATAGCTATAAATATATATTAATTATTTTTAAAATTTAGTGTTTACTTGGAACAAAATTGGATATTTTTTTTAACACTTCATTAAAAATTGAAAACATTTTTTTTAATGTTAAAATCAATCTATTTGAAATAAAAGGAGTGGACTGCTCTGATTTTTTAAAGTGACAATATTGGTTAAAATAAATTTGACGGAAAGCACGGAATAACGTTGATTTACCTTTTCGTACCTTTCGTGTAAGCTATTCTTCGTAATATTCAGCATGTTTTCATTTTCAAATTAAAAAATGTATGTTGAATATGGAATATATGAATTGCACATTTATGATGACCTCGCACAACTATTTTAGAATGTTGTTAGATCTTGATGTAAGTTTAATCATTAGAAACGATACAAGTAAATTCAGTAAAACAAGCCAAAGTATACGGCACGCATTGATGATTCTAAAATAGAAGAAATAGGAACCAATATCAATATAACTATGAATACAACTTAAGGTTCCTCATATTCATGTTTTTACTAACACAAATTTATGAAAAATACATAACTGTGAAATTGCTGATTATGTTAGATTCTGAACAAAAAGTAGTTGTACAAATGTTAATAACAAGCTTTTAGTTGTCATTTTCATGCAATTTAAGTAACTATCATTGCTATTAAGCAGTATCGAATTTATCATTCATTGAATTATGTGGTTGAAAATTAGATATATATGAGAGACACCACTTACATTTTTTCTTAATTTAAAAAAATGTAAATGGCATATCATTTACCTTTGTTATTTTAAAAAAAATAGTTAAATATGTTTTTATTCTCAAAATATCTTGAAATGTTAGTTTTAGTCTTAGTAAAATTTTAATACAATTTTAGTCTACACATTCACTCAAAAACACATTTTTAGTCCTGATAAAAAAAACTAAAATTGCATCACTTTTACTAAATATAAGGATAAGGATTATAAATAAATTTAAAAAAAAACCAACATTTCAAAATATTTTAAAGGGTAAAAAAATACTATATCATTAGAAAAATAATAAAAATAATCATATAGTTGGGATATAATACACACTTTAATTACTTGTACGACTTTATCTTCTCCATCCTACTCCATCCGCAAGCACGACTTACCTTAAGTATAATCCTTTACACTAGTTTGGTAATTATCATATCAATTTGCACTATTATATTTGTTAAAACTTCTCATAAAAATCCTTTGATGTACCTCATGAAGGGTGTTAGATTTTGTAAAGAGAACAGAAAATGATGAGAAGAATGTGAACTCATCTGTGCAGCAAATACATTCAATCACTCCCAATGGCATCTTCACTATACCAGTATGAAAGCTCGATAATTTTAATTCAGTTTGTTTTACAAACACATAGTTGGTGTCTTGTCCACATAAAAACTCATGGACCTTTTAAGTTTCCTATAAACAGCAACATGAAATCCTTGCAGCAAATTAGCTTTGGATATACAGGTCACAAAAGGACTTGTTACAAAATCACACACAGCTGCAGTAGAAAAAAAAATTAACTTAGATCGATAGTCTTTCAATTTCCTTGATGATAAACTCCTTTTCCTCCTCAAATTGTTCATCTTCTGAACCTGAAAAAAAGGTTAAAGAGCTCATACCCGTGACTTAAAGGAGAACACTTTTATTTAAGGGTTCAGAAACTGAATGGAAATTCAGAACAACATTATGTAATCGTAGGTTTCAAATTAAGTAATTACTAAAAGTGTTATAACCTTTTCCTGGGGACAGATTATGAAGCAAATCTAGTAGCTTCTCCTGATTCTTTGACAAAATAATTTTTACTTCTCGAGGCTTATTAGGATTAGCAACAAAAACCTGAATAAACATGTGAGAAAAGATCAAAACAAATATACGATCATCTCCACAACAAAATGTTATGTTGTAGGGTATATTTCTTCAGAAAATAAAAACCTGTCAATTAGATTAAATGCATTAAAACAATTTATAAATGTAATCTGCCATTAACCAAATTCCCAAGTCATTGCTACTAACATGGTAAATACAAGACTTCTCCAGTTCTCAATGGATGCCAAACTTTACAAAGGATTGGATACCCCCATATACGAAATATTAGGAGGCATGATCTGGTTCGAATCTTACATCCACAAAATGATAAGCTCATTGTATAACTTAAAAGCCTGAAGAGGAAAATTCACCTTGAAAATGTGGAAAGCTGATAACTGAATATTTTTACTTGAATCCTGCTCAACCCCAAATATTACAAATAAATACAGTTAGCAGAAGATAGAAAGATAAGGTAAAAACCAAAAGCAATGATTTTTATGGAAACGTGAAAAAAAAGCATAACATAGCTCCAGAGTTCATCATTGCATTAAAGATTAATAATAGCATTGGCTGTTTAGCATGTGTTTAATGCTCTACCACCACCCCCCCCCCCCCCCCCCCCCCCCCCCCCCCCCCCCCCCCCCCCCCCCCCCCCCCCCCCCCCCCCCCCCCCCCCGCGCGCCGTCACACACACCAAATCTTCATCTACCCCTTTTAAACAAAAATTCCATTTAGTCCACTTTTCTCACTGAAGCATTTATTAGTCCTCTTCTCACATGAACCAACCACCTTTGGAAAATTTTCACCACTATCTCCTAAATAGGTGCTAGGTCAACTTTATCTTGGATACATCATTCTTATCTGCATTACCCTCGCCTTTTAAATTTCATTGACACTCCATTTCCAAATATTCATTACCATCCAACATCCATAAACACTTATATTTGTGATTTTTTAGCGGAAATGATGTACATGTGTCAGTGCTATCAATGGGCAGAGTGCTATCAATGGGCAGAACATCGCAGAAGACCAAAACTCTGCCATATAAACACACCATTGCACCTTATGGCTGGCCTTCCTTCACAAATTGCATATGGCAGTTGGCAAAAAATCAACCACACCATTCTGCCACGGCCGTTATTTAATGAGACAGGTGTATATCTCAATTTCCACACTAATAATATTACAGTATTACATACAAGTATATAGCCAAACTGACCAGATGTTGTTAATCAACTAAGAAATCATCAAAAGAAAATGTGTTCAAACAGTGTTTCTCTTCTTGATAAATCATTTGAGATAAAGCATAGCACACAAATTTGGAATTGAGGAAATTACATGCAACTGGTTATGGTAATGATATAAAACAAAAAACAGTAAAATTGAGCTAGGAGATAAGATAAAATACTCTTCACTATATGTGCAAATTACAGCTAATAGAGAAACCAAGCTATACAACACTTAACAGAAACAAGGAAAATGTTCAGTTGTGCATAGTATATTGCATATATCATGAATAGTGTAGCAAGTACACACATAAACTGAGCATCAGTAAGCATGCCCATTAGTCATGGGTACAAAGGAGAATATGATACAATTACACAGGGTTATGAGAAGTTATACCCTCAACAATGTCATCATGACTTTCAAATAACGAACTTCTAAGATGTACCGCTTCATTATCTGGGAATTAGGAGATTCCAAAAGAAATTCCGAGAGAAGCTAAAATCCATAGATATTTAATTGTTAAATTCACATAAATAAAAATATGATCGGGAAACAAAAACATCAAAAATTGTTGCCAAAACAAACCTTCAAAGACTGCCTCCTTGTGACATAATTAGAAGATGTCAAGAGTTTCTCATATAGATCAAAGAACTGGGAACATAAAGTCCTATTAGGAAAGCTGAAATGTAATATGGGAAATAAAACCACACCAATCATTCAATTTGCAATATGCACTATGTACATGTTCAAATATGAGGATATGAACACTTAATTATATCATAGAGAACAGAACAGTTAATCAATTAATTTTATTTTCCAAATGATTTACTGGGGTATAAATGTTAGATAAACATTTTTTTCTCAATCAGCACAAAAGTGCTGCCTTGATATGGTCAAATCAGATAAATATGTCAAGCAGGAAACAAACCTCATCATAGTGAGCTGTCAAAAATTCAGACACCACGTTTACATGCTTAGTAAGAAGATCCTGCAAAGAATATCCATAGGGATGTACGAAGAAGTGTCATGTAGAACTTTAAAATCATCAGTAAGACAAAATAATGGGAATTAAGAAGAGGGGGGGGGGGTGATTATGATCTGACCTTAAAGGTAGAAAATGCATCAGATGCAACATCAAAGTTAGGCAACTCTACAAATTTAAAGAACAACACAAAACTTGCAGATTCCAATATGTATCTGAAAAACACTCAAAAAATACACAGTTAAAACAGTGTAATTGACTTGGCTTCTAAATAGACTATATGACAAACACCAGACTCAAAAATGCACATTAGTGATAATCAATCATCTATTAATTTTTACTTCTAAAATAATTTAACCCCCCCCCCCCCCCCCCCCAAAAAAAAAAAAGAATTTTATCATCCTCAAGCCCAACCTCAAGAAATTGTCCTGTTGTAATCTCCTTAAGACCGTAATGTAAGTATGGAATTACAAATGATAGAAACCCATAGCTATGTTGGAGGCTGGAACAACAACAATTAACAAGAATGCCAGCTCTAACAGAACCACATTCAAGCATTGCAATTATGCCAACATATTGCAATATTTATTGTGATAATGCAGAAAAATCTATTTTTCCCCTTATAATATAAAAGAATCTCTTATATAATCCACTTTAAGCCCAATAAAACAATTCCTCTAACAAAATGCACATCAAATCTTGGCAGGATCAATCTGAGTCCACAACAAACATGGAAGATATCAAAGATATGAAGAAACAGAGAGAAAAACTAGGAAGAAGACCAAAAACAACAACCCAAGATATCTTACCTTGCAAGTGATGGAAATTTGATGCACTCCCGCAGCATTATGCCACAGCTCAAGGCAATATCTTTGTTATCATAGCTGCTTGGAAACACATATAGAGATGTTTTGAGCAACTGTTTAAATCTATCATATTTGAGAAGATTGATCACATAAATATACAATAGTTTACTTATTGGGTAGTGAAATTAAATGTGCTGTAGATTGCTTAAGATACCTGATTTTGAAAAAATCTGCTTCAAAATTATTGATTTAAAGAGAACCCATTTTGCAAGAATCAATTTATAAAGTTGTAAGCAAAATTGTTTTTGTTCGATGAAAGGAAATGAGGACAGAATACCTGGCATGTTATGTCACAATTCATAAATACTCTAGGGATAATTTGGTCAAATTATATGATTAAGGGAAAATAAATTATGAAAAATCAGAAGTAGGTGCTATCTTTTTTTGCCTAAATCCCTTTTCTCACGATGATTTTTGCAAGAAATTTTTTTGAAAGCATTCCAAAAACTCTTTTAAAAAGGAATGGAGAACCAACCTTGCGCATCTCAAAGTGATTGTGGGATTCCAATATAAATTTCCAAACCAATCTTTTACAATAGCAATAAAATTTGTTTTCAACACTGATTTCACTTGTAAGGTCATTGAGGTTCAGTTCTATACTCCAAATTTTGGGAAATGTCATACAGAAATGCTTTAACAGAAGAAATACATATTTTAAGGTATCAATGTTAAAATTACATTAATGCAGTAAATTGTTAACTAATACTTTATAAAAAATTAAAATGATAAACAGTAGGAGACAGCAATAGTGACAAAAAGGTCATCAATTTGTTAACAAAATCTTTCAACATAGAACAACATTATTCTATCAAGTATCAATTCTACATCTAAAAATATTAGACTTATAATATTATAATTTTTCTCAGAATGAGCTGCCCATATAAAATCTCGCATGACCCTTGGCATTTATTTTCAACTCTTAATTGGAGAAACTATTTCATGGCATAAACTGCATGGCAGAGTAACTTCATTTTTGTGATATCAGTTTCAAGAACTAAAATAATTTCCAAATGTAATCCAACTTTTTCCAAGATCATATCTTGGAAATAAAGAAAAACCAAAATCTCTCATTTTCAATTGGCTTAGGCCCTTATAGCATCAGTTTTAGTCTTCCAGCATGAATACAACTAAAAAAGATAAAAACCCACAATTGAAAGAGGTAAGTGGGAAGCAAACAAAAAGGAGTTCAAAATTGGTAGGATAAAAGGTGCAGCAGTAAAAAGCTTACCATACAACAAGAAAGTCTAGTAACTCAATGTGTTGTTCAATGTATTCTATGCAGTAATAATTGGTCTCAACTTTATGTTTCAATAATATCGACCAACAGTGAACTAAATCCTTTCTTGCCTGTATCAAAATTCACACACCGATGATGAGCAACCAGTTAAGTCAACTAATAATGGTAGAGCTTGGTATTGATGATAATCTTACTTCCCATCCTAGTAAAGGAAGCTTGTAAATTAGAAGAGCGAGAACATCCTCCTTGCAGATTTCCTCAACTAACTGTGAAACCTGATCCAAATTTGGTTCTGACTCTCCGTCTCCAGAAAGCATGGTTCTCATTGTTACAAAATTCTTTTCAACTTCCTCTAAAGCCTACAATAAAGCATAAAAGGCATCAATAACCAGTAATCCATTAATGGGTAACTGCAACTAAAAGAAACGCTTAATATCATATCACTGAAGCAAACACTTTCTTCATTTTGCTTTTCTCCAGAATAAATATATATGACAAAATGGTAACAACTAGAAGCATGCCTAAGATAAAAGAAACAGTGAGAGTGTGAGTTCTCTGACCAAATCCTCTTAGATGATTAACCGGACATTGAAGAGTTTAAGTATCAAATTATAATAACTAGCATGGTTAATCTTGCTTGTTTTGTTGATGCTATATAAGTTAAAAGAGTGTTGAATCTGCCAAGTTCATATTCTGCAACCATTATATGTACCATTACTAGAGATGACCCCAACTAAATGCAGCATTATACTTGAAGCCACCAGCATAATGCTCTGAAGCTTCTTTTGCTCTCAAAACAGTTTTCAATTATTTTAGTTCAACAAAAAGGCGTTTATTCAATAGACACCAAATCCCATTTGGACACAGAAAAGAACCTTATACACAGAGAATTACTTATCAACAACACAGAAGGAGGAAACGAGCCAATTTCCATTAGGAAGTGTTTAGGATCCCTCTTTAGAGGATTTGGGCCCTATGATTATGAATCAAGCCAATGCGCTGGCCCATAAAGCCCGGGCATTGAGAACCTCATGATGACACGCCAAACTCAATACAGTCATAAAGCATTGAGAAATCCTCGGGAACTGAATTTCACGGGATCAATCCTGAAGGCATTTCCCATGCCTCGTCACGTCATAAATACTATCATTGCCTATAGAAAATTGAGATAAATAGGTCATACAGGCCTCAGGTACACACTTGAATTTGACACTCTCTTTCTCCTACAAATACTGATTTGAGTGTCAAAGCCCCTGCATATACCATTAGAGTTCCTCTATGGTGAATTTAGGATTATAATGATGAATCAAGCCAACGTGTAGGCCCAATATTGTCAGATTAGATAGTTGGTCCATAAAGCCCAGCACCAAGAACCTCATGATGCACCAAGCTCTATACATCCGCGAAGCACCGAGAAAAACCTCCAAAAACCGAAGGCACCAACATGGGATTAACCTTGGAAGCATTTCCCACGCCTCATCAAGAGAGAAATACTACCATTGCCTATAGGAGAATGATATAATTAGGCCATACAGGCATCAGGTACACTCTTTCCCTAAATTTGAACAGTCCTCTTCTCCTACAAACACTGACTTGAGCATCGGAGTCCCACCTGGTATACCATCGGAGTTCGGCTCATGCGGACCTAAGAACATTTCATTCAGATATTCCTCCTTCCATTATTGGTTCTTAATAGGAAGCTTTCATGAGTTAAAATGATAGTACCCTCCCCCATTTGGGAAACACATAACATAATTCAAAAATTGATCACTTGCAGGTTGGAAATCTCTTCTGTTAATTATAATTCAGCCACGATTGTTTTTCTCGAACAAAACTACTCACATAACAACAAGTTACATGTACAAATGACTAGTTTTCATGTAAAAGACTATTTTTTTTACAGAACAAAACACACTTCACAACAATGGAACAATTTGCAGGAGCAGTTACGATAATTTTAAGACATACCCACAATTGAAGACCGGAAATTTAACTGAGAAAACGAATACCCAGATAGAGCATTGAAAACATGGATCAAAAGGGTGGTAATTACGCGAGTGAATCTAACATGGGGTAAGTAGGTGAAGAAGAAGAAGAAGAGGAAACTTACCTTCTCAAGGGCTTTAACTTCAACAACGGTTTTGGTATCGAGGGCCATGAGACTCTCCTTGATGGACTTGGCCACCTCCTGCGGCGTTTTAGGCCTCAAAGCCTTGAAAAACGAAAACGACATGATGATCGATGACCCTTTCTCTCTTTCTCTCGCTGTTGATGTTGGAAATGGAAAAGAAAATGCTGCTGCTGATGTAGTGCTTCTTCTCCTTCTTCTTTTGAACTATTTTTCTCTTTTCGATTTCAACTACTCATCATGATTGTGATTTATGAGTCATCATCTCCAACAATAATGAACCAGATCATCGCAGAGATAGAATCGTAGTGCCAGGGTTGTTTTTCCTTTTCCTTTTCTTATTAATTTTTCACATTCAAGACTACATTATAAAGCTTACGCAAATCTTAACGAAACATATTTTTCTAACGCATTTTTTTATCACAAATTTATGGTCTTTTTTTATAAAATTTATTAGAAATTATAAGAAAATTTAACCTCGTTTTATATTTAATGAATTATATTAGTATTTATAGTTTTATAATTTTAATAAATAATAAAATATGTTAGAAAATATACTTTTAATACTCTTCAAAGCCTATTAAGAATATAACAAAGTTTTATAAGTGATTTAAATAAATTGATAATCAAAAATTAAAATAATAATATTGAATAAATATCATTTTTAAAATTTTATTATTCTCTTTGACGGGATTTTGAAAGTTTTTAGGACTTGCTTTCTTAAAATAAAATGAAATTCGTATTTTCTTATTTGTTTACTATCCATGTGGAGTGGGAGAGAGGCAATTGCCTACCGTCCCTCCAAAATTAAGCTTTTGGCGCTACGATGCTAAGAGCATCAATAATGGTACAAATAGTAAAATGCCTCACCCCCCTTCTTTTTAAGTAATTGTTGTTGTTGGTTATACATGCAATAATTGTTTAAATTTACCTATTCTCTTACACTTCCTTAACGGTGAAAAAACAATTGTAACATTATTCAAATATGAATGAACCGTCTATAAAGATGCCCTCACTTGCAAGGAGTTGGAATGCAAAGAAATTACAGGTGTTGATTAGAGAAGGGATTGTGGAACTTTTCAAAGAGCTGTGGAAAGTCAAAACAAATGAAAAAGTTGTAACCAAGGAAATCTAATCTCACTTGGTGTTATTGTAAACTTTTTTTTGTTCTTCCTTCAATTTTTATAGATTAAAAAAAAACACCTTAAATATGTTTAATGCATGTTTAAATTAAAATCAGAAAATTTTAAAAGTTCTTTTATTCTCAAAACAGTTTTTTTTTTATCTTTATTCATATACTAAATTTTGTAATTTTGTATTAAAATTCACAAAAATAAATCTCAAACTTTAATTCAAACAGAGTCTAAAACCTTAAAAATAAAATTCAAATATGGATGTAATAAATGAGAATCATTTAGTATATAGATGTAAACGAATAAGAATTTTTTTAAAATTCACAAAAATAAGAATTTTTCATTTATAAAAATATATAGACTAAAAACGATATCTTTTATCTCAATGACATTAAAAATAGAGATGTTAAACAAATGAAATTAGTATATGGATGTAATATAATGAAATAGAATCATTTTGGGGTTTCCTTTATTGTTATTATTAGCACTTGGCAAAAAAAATTTAGGCATGTGATCAAAGAAATTTTATATATTAAGCCAAATTATTTGGTAGTTTTATTTTAGTCCAAGTAATTTGGATTCGTTACCCTTTGATTTAGAGAGTAATTTTCTTATGTTTGAACAATCACCTCTTTGTTTGCAAATGTTGCTCGTGGTTGATTGTGTTAGAGTTGCTATTCGTCACCTCATTGTAGCGTAGTTCTTTCTTTGGGCCATTTGGCCATGTTTATTACCAAAAAATTTATTTATTTAATTAATTAAAGAAAACGTTAACAATAATTTTAAATCAAATAATTAAAAATATTTATTATAATTTTATATTATCATCTAATCACAAATTACTATTTAAATTATTTTAAAAGTTAAAAACCTTTTACATACATAACATTTTTTCTCTATATTTTCTTTTATAATTAGGATTATTATATTCATACGTTCAACTTTTTTTCCATCCCATTTTGACTACATTTTTTTTTGTTTTTAACATTTCTCACATTCAACAATATTTTTCATTTTTGTTATTTTTCTATCTCTCATTCCACTCATACACTCTGAATTTGAGTGTAGAGTTTAGTTTATTTTTCCTTATAGCAATTATTAAAGTAATTTTGCTGTAATTTTTAATATTTTCATTTATTAATTCCTTAATTGATATGTTTAGGACAATTGTTAATAAAATAACTTTACTAGTTAACAGCGTAATTCCCGAAATTCTCACTGCACATAAAGTCATAAATGGAGAACTGGTCCAGAAATTATGACAGCTTATGAAAGTAAATGATACAACTACTTTTGCGATTGCTGTGACTGTGAGACTATGGCATTCAAGATGCATGGCTTCCTAGTGTACGGTAAATTCTATTTTATTCTTCATGCACTTTTAAAGTTGCCATGCACGAAAAGTTAATTAATACTGTAATTCAAAGAATAGATTACCTAGGATAAGGATTCACTTCAATGATCAATATACTAAAGAGAATAAAAATTGAATTTCAAACTTTATAGTATTTATTTTTCAACTTTTATAAAATTAATAAAATGTAAAAAAAAAATCAATCACTAAATCATGACCGTCTCAAAAGTCAAAACTGACTATATCCAATCCAAGTTCCAACTACCTTCGTCAAATCTTTTTACACTTTAATGGCATAAAATATTAAATAATAAATTGAATAATTTAATATCTGAAAAATTAAGAAAAATAATATTTAATTTATTTATTAGAAAATTATATATAGATTTTTTATTAAAATTTCATTAAAATATATAATATAATTATATTTTATGTTTATAAAATCTTTTAATTTATTATAAATTACTCTTATATAACCAAGATAATATATATTCTTAAGAAAAATAAATTAATCCAACGACTTAAAAAATTTAAAATTTTCTTAATCTTTATACAATATGCTGAGGATTTTTTTTTATACATTGAAAGAAAGTAAAGCTCAGCAAAAATTCACACACACACAAAACATCAGCAAAAGTGTATTCCAAATTCAAGATAAAATAATCTAATAATACACATACACTTACTCTCACCAACATAATAATTAACAACCTAATTATGTACACCGATCAATAAGATATGTAATTTTTTTGGTGAATAATAAGATATGTAAATAGTTACTGTAAAAAAAATATAAATAGTGTTTTAATCAACTGAATAAATAATATATATAGTTTGTCAACATAATAATAATAAATTTAAATTATTTCAAGGAGTTCAACTAATATAAAAAAATTGTTTAATTTGATACAGAAAAGATATGTAAATAGTGTTTTAATCAGCTGAATAAATAATACATATAATTTTTTAACATAATAATAATAAATTAAAATGATT
>PYAF01004279.1:1745087-1765237 GCA_007407185.1 Glycine tomentella | reverse complement strand
GACTACTGATACCATGATAAAATTGAAGATATGAATAATGATTGTATTATTGTCTGTTGTTTCAGTAATACAAGGGGTCTCTATTTAAAGAGATCAACTAAAGATAAAGATAACTAAAGATAAGATAATAACTAAAGATAATAGCTAGAGATAATAACTATCAACTAAAGATAACTAAAGATATTAACTAAAGATAATAACTAAAGATAAGATAATAACTAAAGATAATAGCTAGAGATAATAACTATCAACTAAAGATAACTAAAGATAATAGCTAAAGATAAGATAATAACTAAAGATAATAGCTAAAGATAATAACTATCAATTAAAGATAACATAAAGATAACGTATGAATTATTATAAATTTTTTTACATTATTTTTTATTTTGACGGATAAAAAATTTCATTATGTTGAAATATATTTGGCCACTCACTCGATATGAACTTTTCCTCTTCGGCTATACGCAGTTTAATGCAGTTATATGTTTCATCTTGCCACCGAGCCAGCATTATCATGGTTGAGTAGGGTAGCCATTTAGATAGATTTTCAATTTGAGAGTTTATACTTTCAAATATATATGGCCCTTTCGTTACTCAAATAGTTTTTGTTTTTTGCTGTTAGGTTCTAGGATTGCTTAATTCCATGTATTGTTTCCTTTTTTATTTTTTTTAATAATGTTTACCACTTTTTTCATTCAAATTTATTGTAGCAATTAAAGAAGAAAAAAACTTATATAACAGTACTACCTCTCAGCTTCTTTTTCCTTCTCACTCTCCCTAGAGCGTGGGGTAAAAAAAACAGCATTCAAATTAGGGTGAACCGTGAAGCAACAAGTGCAATTCATGAACTGTTCGAATGACACCATGTTTATGTCAGCACTTGCTCAGATTCGACTAGTGTTAGTAACAGTGGTTGGGTATTCATAAGTTGGTTAAACAGTTAATGATACGTTTAATTAATTAGATTTAGGGTTATATTTAGTCAATTATTATTTATTAAGATTGAGAGTTAATGCGCAAGACCTTTGTTCCGGAAAGCAAAATAACTAGATTTGTAAGAAAAATGGCTATTATTGTCTCCAACTTCATGAGATTCTGTCATGATTGAAGAGGGTTGTAACACCTCATATGCATTCGGTTCATTAACATTAATTTATGGTCGTTAAGCGCAACAATTATAACAAATAATTAAAATGGAAGCAGTAAACAAAATAATGTCATCATACGTCATTAACAACATCAACAATATATCATATATGGTAAATTCTCATAACATACCATGTATATATATATTGGTACAAAAAATCACAAGCATAAAACAAAATTAGAGTCCACGTGCTCTCTAACACCATGCCTAAGGTTCTCATAGAAACTATCCCTGTTCGGACCTCTTCTACTGGATCTATTAGCAGCTTCTTGAGTATCACCTGCAAAACATAATCCCCAACAGGGGTGAGATAACAATCTCAGTAAACTCAGGATCCTTTGAGGTCTTTCCTCCTCCTGATTCACTTCCCTGCATATAATATCAAAATTGACATTTCAAATTAGCCATCATAGCTCTCAAGCCATACTACCACATATACATATGTCTCAAGGGTTCATCATCATCTTTTTATAAAACATATCATCATCATTTAGTCATCACACTATTAACACATCACATGTACATGACATATATATTTATCATTTATCAATGCCTGAGGAAGCTACATCCATCTATGTGAGCACTTTTCTCATCAAGACTTCCTATCCTTGCTTGAGGAAGCTACATCCATCTATATGGGCACATCTCTCATCAGGACTTTCTATCATTTGCTTGAGGAAGCTACATTCATCTATATGAGCACATTTCTCATCAGGACTTACCCAGACACACACACACACACACACACACACACACACACACATATATATATATATATATATATATATATTCTATTCTATGCTACTGGTCAGGGCAATCTCATCAATCAACACACATAGCCTCAATTCATGTATATCAAGTACATGTTCTCAATAAATCATAGTAACACACAATTTCAATATACATGCATTAAATCATACAATAATCATCACTCCCCCTGAAGTATAGTAGAACACAGTCAAGGGAAATACTCTCAAGAACAAAGAGCTTATCTGCTCTTAGCGCTATACCGACTCTCCCGGCTTCGTGGTCACAACCACCAGCAATATCGGTATCACGCCTTACACAAGACAATTTTTTTTTTTTATAGAAATCAAGGTTATGATAAGGGTGATATAAAGAACAAACCTACTTGTAATATTTTAAGCATTGCTTTTTTACTTATAATTGAAATTTAACTTAATAACTCACGCCATAAAGTCAGCACATTCAAAGTTGATCACCACTATTTATTTAAAGTGAAAGTCTAATTTTACTGAAAAATACTACAAAAAAGTTCTTAAGATACGGTAGCTAATTTTTGTCTCATGTATATAATTGAAAATTTAAATATGGATGAGATGTAAAAATTCTTCAAGGAATAAAAAATGAAAATGTTATTTTGCAAGAAGTACTTCATGAAATTTGTATGAATTCATATAAGAAAAAAAATAGTAACATTTTTAAGAATATTTTCTTGAGAAATAGCATTAAGTATTATCAATTACAAAAATTTACTCCTTAAAAGAGTTCGATAACCTAAACTACAAATGTCATGAAAAAGCACTTTAAAAGATCTTGCATATGACATTGCTTTTGTACAATTGCCGCTATCAATCAATTTAGCTGTGGATTAGAGCAATGGCAAAATTTGGGCAATAGATAGTGCAATTGGCACGGGATATTTAAAAGACAAATTAAAAATGCAACTCACAATGATTCCAACAATACATGCTTGCAAAATAATAATCAGATTCAGACGTCACAGGCTCTAGATACAGGGCAAGAGATTTTCTCAAGTCTTAACTCGAGTGCCGTCATATTCTCTTTTTCAGAGTGTAAACTTCAAATATTAAACATTACAGGTTTTTTTTTTTTTTAACACAAGGTAAATTTTATTTAATGGGACATTTGATAGATGCAAAGTTGTTACTTTACTAAAAATCTTGAATTAAAGAATTATAATTTTTGGAACTCAATTTTAGTTCACTTTCTCGTAAAAATATTCTTAAGGAAAGAGCTTTAACTTTCTCAAATGAAAGGAAAGTTTGTTTTAGTTATGTATTTTACTTAAATATTTAATTTTTTGAAAATCTATTAATATTAACTAAATATATTTTACGTATTTCTAAGAATTATGATTTTCAGAAATTAACTTTTCCAACTTATTCCTGAATATGAAAAAACCTTTTGGCTTGCTAAACATCCCAAAAAATTCAGCCTTTAAAAATTACTTCATCCAGTTTGGTACTCCATCTAATAAAATAAAATTAATAAACAAATAGTCCTCCAAGCTTACAAGCATGAGACTTAATCATTTTCCCTACATTCTAGCAAATGATTAATCCTTAAAAAGTTAATTTGTACAATCTTAGTCTTTGATAAAATCATTAGTAATTCAAATTAGTCCTTAAAATGTTAACCGTAATTTACTTTCATCGCAATCAATGACTAATAGATAGGAGTCTCTTAACAAATTAGAAAAGTAAGACTAGACGAAGCTAAATTTAATCACTTGGTAGTATCGCAATTACACATAAGTTTTCAATTTGATTCAAAGTGAAAAAATTGAGGTATATTTTAAATTTGAAAAAAGATAAATTCTAGCTCTTATAAACTTTTTCCTCCCAAAAAAATGCAATCATAATTAGCAAAGTAGAATCTTCTTGTATAAGTTTCAAATTCGAATCATGTTTATACAACTAATTAAATGCATGTGGAGAGTAGGAACTTTTCCATTTATATTGATTCTTTTTTTTTGCAATAGCCATTTACAATAATTTTATTTAACTTAATCATAATTATCTATTACACATGTGGTATATATAAAAGTTAAAATATCAAAAAATATTTTTTATATTAAAAGGTGTTATTAATGAATTCTTATCAAGATTTCCAATATATACTCTTAATGTTTTTAATAATAAAAAACAGTACTATAATTGTGAAGATAGTACATGAATTTTAGTGAAGAGGGTACTATGGTTGTCCGGTGAGTCGAACTAGGGCATGATTGGGTAGGATTTCCCTGTACACCAAACTTGGATTGTACGGGAAAGTAAACGAACAAAACAGCTGACAGACAAGAGCTTATTTTATTTTGTCTATGACTAGAGATTATCAATATTTTTCAATTCATTGAATCAAAGAATAATATAAATGTCATTAGGTTAATAAAATTTTACATACAATAAAAATTAAATAGAAATTTTCTCACTAAATATAACATTTACACTCATATGACACAAGCAAAACCTTATATTATTATACCAATCTTTGGGTTAAAAAAATAAGAGATATAATAAACATGCATTTGTTTTCAAAATGAAAGGAATGATATATGTCGCGTGTATGGGAGGATGGGATCATATTATGTGTGTGTCAATCCAGTATCTCCACCTTTTAGAGATAGATTTTGCTGTGGCATTGACAGGGCTCGAGGTCTCACGTTAAACATTTAGAGGAAATCAATTAGAATAATTTTTTGATTGGCCTATCTCTGCATATTTTATTTTAATTGTTGGGGACTTTCTATTTTCAAGAGATTGGCCAGTTAAAAGCTCAGAACATGTCTTGTTTGTTTCAAAAAATCTCAGCACACCTACGAGGAATGATTCTTGTGGGAGCCATATCCTTCAGAAGAATCATCTTTAGTAGATAGAGATTTAATTCATTATTTAATCTTCATATTTAAAAACTCTATATTTTATTGTTAGCTCTTTGGCAGTGTAAAATCATCATAAAATGAAGTATAACATAAGGAGTAAAACCATAAATTAAAACATGAAATATGGCTTGTACAAGTTAAAATGTAAAGTTTTTAAGCATAAAGACTAAAATGAAAAGTTAATATAGATACAGAAACCAAATGGTTAATTAATTAATTTATTATATATTTAATTAGTTATTTGAATTAATTTAGTTTAATATGAAAACTTTTTTATTATACCAATATATAAAAAAATCCTATTAAAAAGCTAATTATCCCTAAATTAAAATTATTACTAATCATGCACTTATCATAAAATTTTCTTAAGCATGTTCATACAATCATCAAGATTCTACTTTGATCAGAACTGCTACATCTTAATCTTACAATCAAATTCTCTAAAAAAAAGTCTTACAATCAATTAACACCTGAGGTGGGGTACTATCAAAAAATTAATAAAATTTTATCTTCATGTTAGTTTGTTTATCTCATTCAATATATACTATTGAGTACACAGGATTAAATTCCTGTTTATCTTGCACGGCACATCATGTTTAATTTGTAGAGGAAGATGGAAATGTCAAAAGAAAAGAATAATACAACGTATCAGACCCACGCCAATATTAAGCTGTAACCATTAGCTACTAGCAAGCCAATAAAAGCCTGAGATACAAACGATGTAATTTTTATTGAAAAAAGAAACAAAGAAAACGATCAAATGAATAATCCAACCACTTTTCATGGCTTCTTGGACTACTCTTGAGGGCATGCACTAAATTAATATGAATATTATAAGGGAAGCCTTTCCAAATTTTGAGTTGCAGCCTGCTGGGGTCGTGTTGAAGCAATTTGCCAAATTTTTTGCGCATGGTACAGTGATGCTCATTAGCATAATAGACTAGACTCTTGTAAAATGAATTTGCAACACAACACTTATTTGTGCTTGTGTGGCAATTCGCTTCATTGTATGCTGAAATTTGCGCATGCAAGCAAGTATGGCGGCTAAAGCCCGCTTGTTCCTTGCCAACTTATGGCATTGTCTTGCAGTTAAGGGCTAAGTGGGGACACCATGTTCCTCAAATCTCATTAACACTTGAAACAAAGATGGACCCTTGTTGTGCCTTCAAGTTGGGACATGTTTTAGATGATGTGTAGCCTTGTGGGGTCATCCACGGTGGTTGTCTAGGGGGCACATAGTGGGACCAATCATGGGTTTGGGGTTTGCATTATTATGGTGATTTGTGCTAAGTAATGAGGTGGAGGGTGGAGAAGAAAGTTAAGAGGATGTGTATGTGGCGTTTAGGCTTGTATGGGGTTTAGAAAGGTGACTACTTTTAGAGGGACCAAACTTTAAGATTAAGAAGAAGATGGGTTTCAAGTTTCAACTCCAAACTTTTTACTCTTTTTTGAAAGGAAAAAAAATACATCCTTTTCTATGTCTCTTCAAATTACCAAAGTCCTTGCCTACAACTAATTCTAGGATGGAGGAGATTTTGCTTGAAAGTGGAAACTTTTGATGCGAAAAAGGTGAGATTTGAATGTGTTTTCTTTGTTTTGTTTTGAGATTTTTTAACCAAGATTGATTCAACAAAGAGGCTGACCATTTTTTATCTTTTGTGTATGAAATTGGAGGATTGGATTCCTTGTGGTCAAAGAAAGCACACAGACACACAGTTATGAAGATCTGACAGTTCATAAATCATTTTAGAAAATTCAACTGAAAAACATCTTTAAAATACTTTCGATCCATATTCCTGATTTCGTGACTTGTGACAGTAGGGAATTCAAATCCGATATTGGATATGCAAAGGGAGTAAGCTAGATTTGCAAGAACCAATGTTTGTGATTGTGTGTGTGCCTGCGCGTGTGGTTGGTTGGTTTTGCCTTGCGTGTGAGAGAACATAAGTGTGGGCTTGTGAGATAGTGTTTTGAGTTTGGTAGTGCGCGTGCATCACAAAGAGGGGGATATTGTGTTCATTATGGTGGCTGCCAGCCACAACCATAAGATTTATTGATGACGACATACATTCTACATCATTTCAACCCCTTAAAACTGCAAAATTTTGATTCTAACTCACAAATTTTCATCATTATCTTTCCCCGCAACCTTTCTCTACTCAAAATTTAGTTTATTCAGTCCCCTTATACCGTTCTGTTGTAGTGATAATAGTATAGTGTATGCTAGATTTTGTGTACTTTTTCTTTTCATTTTGAATAATATATTCTACCCGTCTTTGCACTAAGGAGAAGCTTCTGTATTGTTGATTATCCTGAATTATTATTGATATATTGTCCACAATACTCGTAAATTGAAAGTCAAGGAGACCAACTATATTATGGAGAAGTTAGTTTTACATGTCGGCAGAGACAGGCTACCAAAACTTCCTATAAAAGACCATGAATCACTAATTACTTTTACTTCAAATTACTGTTACTTCTTATCAGACTAGCTGGTTAAACATTATGATCCAAATCAACTTTATGTTCCAACAAGTTATAAGAGAGTCATTATATTTGACCTTGGCTTTGGTTATGGTTAGAAACAAAATTAAAATTGAAAACCGAATGTCATTTATTTAAGCTGTTGTTGTTGAGCAGTATATACAAGTTAGAATTATAAGCATCTGATGGTATTATTCCATTAGTCTTCAAAATTATTTTAAAGGAATTTTCAACAAGAAAATGTTCAACTTTCATGGTAACATAATGATGAACGTTATTTAGTTGTTTTTATAACCCAAGCTTTTTTTAAAAAAAAAAACTAACCACTTGGAGGATAAAGAGAATCGTTTTTAATTTTGACGCTGACATGGTTCACAAGTGTGCATGCATGCTTTGATAAACACATAAATTAAATTGTTAAATTAGAAAGAAAAAATAATAATGATAATGCCACCTAGCTACATGAAACTGCATGAAGAATAAAAATGATGTTGGTGCTTTTCATTTCACGTACGGGCCTCCCCAATTCAAGGATATTCTCATTATTTACCTGACACGCCTGATTTCTTTTGGTTTTCTCATTTTGTTCCTTCATATTTTTCCTTCTGCAAAAAATAATAATAATTATTCTAACATCAAATATGGATGATATTTTGAGCACGTCAAGATTTTGGTTAATTAACACCTGCTCTCGTAGCAATAGACAAAGATGTCTCCATCAACTGAGATTTCTTCACTTTTCCATAATGCAGAGGCCATTATCTATATCAGAGTATGCTCATATCAAACAGAGTCCTAAGTGATTGGGTCTTTTTACTTCTAATTTTACTTTTTGGTTACAAAATGTTCTGTTTACCCTGTTTTTAACTAGAGCTCTAATTAAAACGGTCTATTAATTATCTGTACAGAGCTCATAATTGTTGTTTTGCAGAACAACAATACAGCATCTAGATCCGGTTTATGATTATGTCTCTATTTTAATGGAATTATCATTAAAATATTTAAATTGAATGCTGATGCTGAATTTTGTTTGACTCACGAAATCAAATTGCGTTGAATAACAAGGTCTCTTGAAACATTACCAAATCTCCAGTTTCTTTGTGATTGTGAGAAGAAGTGTAAGATATGGTTTCAACACTATTATTTCTGGCATTTCTCGTCATCAGTTCAACCAATCATTCTAGTCAAATTAGCCCCACATATCGTTCAAACTTCACATTTAATTGATTTTACTTTAAACTAAATATATAGTAGAAAGACATGGAACTAACGTTACATACCAGAGAGCCCACATTGTAAAAAATAATATTTGAACAAATTTCCCCCATAAACCTCTCAATACTAGACTTTCACCTTCCAAAATTTATTAGGGGGGAAAAAATACGAAAAAAGCATTGCAATTGTTAGTATTCTTATATATATATATATATATATATATATATATATATATATATATACGAATAATGATATATACATACAGTCTTATATATCAATCAAAATGCTAGAAGTTACGAATTCACACAAAATTTCAGTCAAATTTTCTTTTATATTTTTCTAATTATTTTAACCAATATTTGTTTTAGGAAAATGCTAAATGGTTCGTAATTATACTTATCCGCAGCATGTTTTCCGTCAAAACACCAACTTAAAATTGAGTTATTTTATGAAACAGACATATTTTCGTGTAATTCGTTCAAAATTGTTTCGTACTATATATCTGTTCTTCGTAAGATTTGTGCGAGCATGTATCAATTTGTACTAATTTACATAGCAACGTTAATATATCAAATACTTATTAATATATAGTTTTTTTTCTTTCTCTTTTCTTATTATATTATTTCAATTTTGTATATGTTTCTCTCTTTTTCTCTCTACCGTTCGTATCAATTAACACCTAGCTAGATGTCTATAGATGATTTTTCCTATATATTAATATTCCCTAAGAAATGTAGAAAATATATTTGAAATATTAATTAAACCACGTTTCCCCCCTTAAAGCTCTCAAGAGACTCGTCTTTCAGTTTTCTAAATTCCTTAAACAAATACGGAAAAGCACTGTTATTATTCATGTACGTATATTATTGGAAGTTACTATGTAGATTAAGAAGGCAGAAAGAGAGAGTGATTAAGGTGAGGGAAGGGTGGAGGCATAGAATAGGCAATGACAAAACAAGAAAGAATTAAAGAGCGTGGGCATATTAATTCTGTTGGTGTCTGTGAAGGAAGCTAAGAGAAGATTGAACTAAAAAAACATGACAAAATTGTTGCATATCATCATCCTATTCACTTCATTATGCCTACTATCATGATTCTTGGTTCCATCACCCGCATGCTCATGCTCACACACCTCTCTTCTAATTTCTAAACCCTCACACACACCTATAAATCCAAATCACCCTCAATATCCTTTGCCTCACATTTCTCTCATCATTATTACCGCAAACATCACCACCACCACTCTTAGTAGTTATTCATTCTCGATCTCCAATATGGCATTCGCATTCTCAGGTTTCGAAGGCTTCGAGAAGAGGCTGGAGCTCCATTTCTTTGGCGATTACCCAACTATCCTCCAACTAGGCCTCAGAAAACTCTCCTTCGAGTGCATACAACAAACCCTAGAAGCAGTTCAATGCACTGTCGTTTCAGCCGTTGGAAACTCCTACTTCGACGCTTATGTGTTATCAGAATCAAGCCTCTTTGTGTACCCAACAAAGATCATCATCAAAACGTGTGGGACCACACAGCTTCTCAAATCCATAACTCCCTTAATCTTCTACGCGCAGACCCATCTCGGTCTCACTCTCTCTTTATGCCGCTACACCCGCGGAAGCTTCATCTTCCCTCTGTCACAACCCTTCCCTCACACGAGCTTCGAACACGAAGTTGCTTACTTGGAAACAACCCTTCCTTCGGACCTGTGTTTCAGAAAAGCCTCCATCATGCCCTCGAAATCCTCCTCACACGCGTGGCACGTGTTCACCGCCACGAATATTCCTCATCATCACTCTCGCGCGCCATACAGCGAAAGCCACGCTTACACCATGGAAATCTGCATGACCGACCTAGACCCCATCCTCGCCAGAAAGTTTATCCGCCGCGCCGGCGACGGAAAAACCGGCGACTCCGCCGGGAAGGAGATGACGGAGCTCACCGGAATTGACGAGATTAACCCGCACGCACTCGTGTGCGATTTCGCGTTCGACCCGTGCGGGTACTCCATGAATGGCATGGATGGGGAGTGGTACTCCACGATTCACGTGACGCCGGAAGACGGTTACAGCTACGCGAGTTTCGAATGCGTGGGGTCCGTGAATGATGACGTGGACATAGTCCACGTGTTGAGGAAGTTGGTGCAGATATTCCGACCAGGGACGATGTCGGTCTCTACGACGTCGTTGAGGAGCGAGGTGTGGAGAGAGGTATCGGATGCGGCGGAGCCCATGGGAATGAAGTTGAGGAGCTGCGCGATGGACCAGTTCCCGGATTCTGGGAGCGTTGTCTTTCAAACGTTTACGCCGCTTCGCCGGAAAAGTGCACACTAGGTAGGAATTGGATGAGGTAGGGTTTAGGTGAAAAAAAATTTAGGGGTGGTGACGTGGCAGGATGTGATTGGTATTTGTTGATCTATTGACAAAATTACTTTTAACCAACAAAACTGAAAACCAAACATAGATGTAAGTGGTGGAGGTTGGGATACGGTCTGGGAGGATCATCATAATGCACCCCGCTTAGGCTTGTCACGCCTAAGATTTTTGAGGATGTGTTAGTTGGTGTAAAAGTGCTCTTGTTTTTCTTGAGGTCATATATTGAACTTCCTTTCCCTCTTCTGTATTTTTATCAATCTCTTTGTCTTTTAATTATGCTTTGTTTTCTCACGAGTACGTGTCTACAACACACCGTGCTCTCCTACAGTAAAATGAGCCACAAACCTCATGATTTTGTTCATAGATAAATTTAAACAACTGAATTACACTTTTGATGCATTTTATTGTCAGCTAATATTTCTCATTTACCCTTTGGTTTGTGGCATGTACATGTGTTTAACAGAGTTATACTTATATGCAATAAAGATGAGTTGGAACTTGGAATATCACTTTTTGGATCTTTTGCATGGGCTTTGTCTCTTTATATTATGTAAATCCATATAATTAAACCTAGACAAAAGAAGAAAAAAAAAGAGATGGTAGGTTCCTGATCGAATTTGTATGAAATAGAATTTCTTATTTAAATTACTATCTTTTATTCATTTGGGGGGGTGGGGGGGGGGGGGGGGGGGTAATATTGTTCTATTTGTGAAACCGTTAATCTCAGTCTTGTAAGAACATTATATTATTATGAGTAATATGAGGACGTGGCACTTACATATGCACATGCATTACGCAGTATATAACTAACAAAGCAGGGTAGTGTAGTGGTATTTTATGGTCATTAAGAAACTTAAAGTGCACGTGGCCATAATTGAATTTGGGTGACACGCCTTATAGAAGGCAAATAGTAGATGACAAAAGTAAGAGGCAAGTAGAGAAGCAATAATAATATGTTCCAAATTCTTAGCTGCCTTTTTTGTAAACTATGAGATCTTCCAAAAAAGGTTCATAATTAGTATATCCATTCGACATAATACAAATTAAACGACAAAAAACGCAAATACAATTCAGTGACTTTAGGGTGACAATTCGTGTACTTATACACGTTGATTTTGAGTGAAGTCAAGATAAAGAGCATATTATGTACGGTAGAACTTAACTGTCCACTTTAACGTTATATTAGCTAGAATTAGAAAGTTGAACTTTGAAATTATATAAAACTCAACTGATCTTTAATCAAGTTCATTATCAAATACTTTTTTGAAATATTGAATGGCATGTTTATATATAACTGAAATCAAGTATCTCAAACATTAATGTTTTTGGGTACACAGTACTCTCTAATTAGATAACTTGGTTTGAGAGAAGAAAAAAATTAATAGCTTCTTAAAAAAAAATTGGATTTACGCATGATTGTTTTCTATAGTTGTGGATGTGTTCGAAAATCGTAAATTCAAATGGGGATATATACGACCTACATAGACTTCAATGACTGATGGAGGAAAAGAACAGAATGCTTGTCATGATTTTGTGAAGTGCTTAACCTATCTGATATAATTAAAGGCTATGGACTACTCAGTTGAAAAATAGGGAGGAAAAAAAATAGAATAATTAAATTCATAATATATGTCATGTATATATATACACGTGATATTCAGATCACTTATTTACTTTCCCTTTCTCAAACTTATTGTTAGTTTTGAGTATCTTACCACAGGCTTCAATTAAACTAGTGAGCTGGATATTAATCTTACTTAAGTATCAGTGTTAAACCCCTAAAAATGATGGCCTTAGGCTTTGTTTGTTTTCAAACCATGAACATATTATCTACGAAACTTAAAACTCCAAACCTCAATGACAATAGCAGATAGTTTTTTCATATACTCTAAGACAAATAATTTGCTATCATATTAATAACAGGGTTTGGAATTTGTTCGATCATGTCTAAGAATCCGTTGTAACCTATAAGCAATGTTATTAATTATGAAAAGCTGAATATTCTTAATTTTAAAATGGTTATAGCAGTTTATATCTCCATTTTGATTGAATAAAATGTGTGGGTATCGTAAATCTCCCGTATCTTGTTAAACTACTACCAATAAAAAAAAATCCATCTTGAACACAGGCATAATATCCGTCTCAAATACCATATCCTCATCATTGTAAATTATTTCCCTTGCTACAATCTTCGAGATTGAATTTCGTTATTTAAGCCCACGTACAGTTGCTACACAAGCTAGTCCATACCACAGTCATGCACGCATTAGAAATCTAAAATCTTGCTGGAAACTATAATTGCCATATGTTGCTAGAAATTTCAATCCTTCGCCATGTAATTGCGAATCATTTTTAGCTCATTCACGTAGAGGTTATGATGCAGAATCTCAGTCAGGACTTGTGGGATTGTACATATAGAGTCTGAATAACCACCAATTACCTTTCTGAATAATTTAGCTTCCCAACAAATGCGAATCCCATAAAACAGGGTCATAATCTCAGCGTGTGTTATGTGTGTGTGAATTTGTAATGTAAATGAATTCATTGCCAAAAAAAAATGTCACTTCTTGGGTAGAAAAAATTCGTCCTGTAAATTAATTAATTCATTTTAAAAAAATGTTAGACTGACACCTCTTATTTGAGCATAAAACAATTGAATTTGAGATTATATTTAAGAAAAATATGACATAATCACATGAACAAATTAATCATCATTCATCAATGTTACAAATTGATTCTTAAAAAATGAAAAATTCAAATTTAACTTTTAAAATGTAAAAAAAATATGACAAATTCATATTACCATCAAATATGTGAGATTACTCCATTTGTTTTTATTATAAGGCTCAAATTTAAAATAATTTTTTATAAGATAATTTATAATATTTCTTATAATAATTATTTTTATATTAGAAATATCCCTATTAAAAAAAGGAAAATAACATATTGAAAAATCATTAGAAAAGAGAAAAATATGAATAAAAAGATAATTTTGAAAGAAAAAATATATATAAATTTAAGATAAATTTATTCATTTTATTTAATGAATTATATAATGAGTCTTATATATAGAAATGGAAGGAGTATTTTGTTAAGTAGGGGGTAGACAACGAATAAATATCAAATATATAATAGAAGAAACCTTAAAGCATCTAGCTGGTTTGCCCGAGTGGTTAAGGGGGAAGACTTAAGATCTTCTGCACATAAGTGCGCGTGGGTTCGAACCCCACAGCCAGCACCTATTAAAATTAAAATTTTGTGCAAAACTATTATATTTGTGCTAATCATGAAAACATTGTCTTGTTTTCTCTCTTTCCCTATTTATAATTTTGGGCTCTCATCGTATTTTCGTATCCCTCCTTTTTTCTTATATTGGGAATCGGAACTGATCCGTTACATTTGTGATGGACGGGCCTAATACAAAGTCTTACATTTGGCATTAAAATCGATAATGTTTTTCTCTATCATATTTTCAGTATTCTAATAAAGACTATTTAAATGAAATATTTTGAAGAAAATTAAAGGTTAGCAATATACTCTTAAATACATTTTTTTAAAAAACACACTCTCTAATTAAATTTATTTAAAATCACAAAAAAAAAAATTGTGCATCTCAATTATTTAATAAGTCTTTCTAATAAATTTTGTCGAATGCCATCAGTTTTCCAATAATATATATTAAAACCACCAGTTTGCCAAAGGCCCAAATGTATGCAATATAAGCAGTGAATGAGAGCTAGCAGAGCTTTAGTGCCCTTTATCTGAAAATATGAAACTGTGGTGTATGAATGGTTCCTATTGCCTACTAGTACTACAAGGAAAACAATCCTGAGTGAGATTAAGTACTTATACTCTATATAAAAGATAAATACATTTGGGTAAATAATTTAGTTAAGTACTCATTTATTAAGAAAAAAGAAATAATAAATTTAACTGTAAAATTAATCGAAATAAATTAAAATTATATAAAATAAAAAGCATAAGCTGTTTTTAAAACCTAAATTATTTAAAACCTAAATCATAAGTTTTTTTAAACCTAAATTTAAGTTATTAGAAACTACTCAAAATATCTCCTAACTCTTTAATTGTTTTCATTTGGGTGATATCATAATTCATATATCTACAATCCAATCAATCCATTCATACTTACATCCAATTCAGTCTACCCATTTTAATAAATAATATTAAATGGATTGACTTGTTGGATTATTGATATTAATGGGTGGTTAATGATCCATCCATTTTCTTTTCCTAATTCATTGGATTATTAAATTATTGGAAATGGATTGAGTGGTTCTTCTTCCTATTACTGTATCATTATTATTATCAAAATCCAATTCTTCTGGTTGTTGATACATCTCCATCAGTATGTGATCTATCAACAATAATTAGTATTACAATTATTGAAAATTAGTTTAAAAGTATAATATACTTGTAAATGAATGAGTTGTTTTTTTTTTTTAGAAATCATTTATGAATGAGTTGGATAACTATATATTAAATAATATTAATAATCTTACAAGTACAATATAGCATCTGGTAGTCATGATAAAAGGCAGCAAGAATGATTAAAAGTTTACTTTGAAACTTGAAAGTGATGTCTCAATAATTTCAGTTTTTTTTTTGTTACACAATAATTTGAGGCTGAAATGTAATGTAACATTGCAAAATATGAGGGAAATGGCCGAAAACCTACCAAATCATGAATTGATTAATGGATGAATGGGTGAGTTTAATTAAATCGGTCATTGATGGGTTAATTTTTTACAATATATTTTTTACCGGTAAAAAGTTTAGTTTTTAGTGATTTTAAAACTATTGGAAAAACCTCTAAAAAAATTGGAATAAAATATCATATTGGATAACGAGTTTAAGTTTTAAGTGAAAAAGATGATTTTAAAATAATTATGAATAGCAATTAATTAATACTTACACAATAAAAAGAATTTTATAATCAAATAATTTCATCTAAATAATAAAAAGATTAGTTACATCTTTTTGGTCTATAATATTTAAAATTTTAACAAGTTTAAATGAAAATAGTCTTAGGTTTTTATACCATTTTAAACAAATCTATTGATAATATTATAGATTATTTTAAATAAATGATTACTACAATTCATTGTTTTAGAAGATTCCTACAGCTAGAAAATAATATTTTTTATATTTAATGTAAAATAAAATTTGTAATTTAATAAATGAATATATTTGGTTTTGATACTTTTTAGCATGAAATGTTCATAAAATATTTTTAACAATATCTCCAAGAAGAGCAGATCCCCTTCTCCGAGCTCAACATGAATGGATTTCCTTTTAAAATTTTAATTAAAAAAAAAACAGCAAGAATGATTTGCTTGTCTCTCTTGTACGATAATGAATTGCATTTTTTTTCTCTTACAAAACTTGTTGATGGATGGTCAACGAGCTCAAATTCACTAATTAGTTTATGGACCATATCATTTTTTTAAGAATAGGAAGTTAAGAACGAATCAACTTCAGGATTTCCCAATATGGTTGACATAATTAAGGACTCCAGCAAATTTGTTGCATCAACTTTCATAATGAATGTAGAAGTACGAAAAAATTATCGCCATAATATTCTTCCATTGAATCTACCATGTATTTAACCTACATATCATTCCCTAACGATATCCCATGTTTACAGTTCAACATTGGGAAGTTTTTTTTTTCTTCTTTTTTTTTTTCTATATTCTTTCATTGAATCTACGAAGTTTTTAACCTACAAATCATTGCCTAAAGATATCCCATGTTTAGAATTGAACATTCAGAACATTTTTTAGAAGCAAATAAAAGGGAGTTAATTATGTTTTTAGTAATTTATAATTTTTCTTAAGAATGTAAAACACTTTTTATCATCTGATAAATATAAATAGATCATATGATGAAAAAAACAACTTTTTTTAAATTTTTTTAAAAAATATGTGAGATCTAAAAACAAATTTAAAAATCTTTTGTCAATTAAATAAGAAAATATACACAAAAATTATATTAGTTCGTCTCAATATCAAAACTATGTCAAGTTCTGAATAATCACCAAATTTTTATTAACTTATTAAATTTACAAATATTGTTTACGTCACTTATGTATTTTACACTTACAAGCTTTACCCTAAGCTTGACTTAAACCCAATGTTCTTTGTCCTATCAAATCATTGTTGGCTTTAAATAAATTAAAAAAAATTGTTGGAAGTTTGCTCACTAACTAAATTATAATCATCTAATAGTCGGATATATCACTTAACACTTTTAGTCTTTTCTCTCAAGGTATATAAAGTGTTTTGAAAACTTTGTATCTGTACAAAAATTTACATAAAACTTTACAAGAAAAAAAAATTAAAGAATGGTTCACATAGGTGATTCGTGTCTTTTTTATTCAAAACTTCTTCTATATATAACCTTTATCTCCAAGTATTTCAACGGTTGGATTCTTTACTTTGTTCTTCATCTGATGTCTTAAGTCCGTTGGAACATTTAATACTTGCATTAAATACACGTCTCTTCTTCATGCAAAAACCATGCTGACAGGATAACGTGTCTTATACTTCAGGGAAGAAATCACTTTTTTCATTATAGCAGGTTTGGGCTTCATTTATTCTTTATATAACTTTGACATATCCTAGGATAATGTTTTATGCATGAAAGAATCTCAAACTTATAATATAAAATAAATGTTTTAAATACACTACTTAAATATTATATCATATCATCTTATGAGTGCATTATCTGAAAACTTTAGACGCATAGAGACAAATCATGTTCTGATAGCATATCAGACGCACCTTTTATTATTTGTATTTATTTGGTCTAATCAAAATATTTGGAAATTCTGTTTCATCTTTTATATATATCCTTTGACTTAATATTTTTGTTTTTTTTTTTCTAAGAAAGGGAGAAGTAACCCTTACTAATACTAAACTGTGTCATGTTTTAAGTAATCAAGATGAGAATGCAAAAGATTTGAGACATCCACTTCAACGATGGATGGAATTTAACTTATTATTTTTCATTCTCAAGGAGTAATAAACAACACTAGAGCTAGAGATTGTATAAGATGAGAATGCATAAATTACATAAATAAGGGTGATGTTCCTTGGAAATTTGAGCTCAATATTCCACCAATAGGATGGAAAAAAGGAAAAGATTAATGATAAGCATACAAAAGTTTTTTTTTTTTAAGAGAATAAGTATACAAAAGTTAATAATTTATATTTGTGTAAATGTCTAAGCAATATTTTTTGTAATTTATGCATTTGAGACATACTTGCATTATTGCATTCGAGAGTGGTCAGTAGTTTAATTTTTATATTCTAGATTGAACAAGTGTATAGATGGTATAAGAACATTGAACAAATATATATAGATGGCATGAAACAGCCTCAAAAGATCTTTTATGTTTCTTATGATTGTATCTTATAGCGAAGTTTTGAAATACAATTGTACTATTTTATTTACAGACCCCTTAATAGTCACAGGGAATTACTCATACAATATGTATAGGATAGTATACTATTCGGACTCAACAAAACCTTTGTTTTCTCATGAAAAAAAGAAAGTCTATCTTTATTAATTTATCTCAGAGAAAGATCAAAGTAAGATACGATAATTCTATATTCAATCTTACCTTATTAACATTATCTAATTATAAAAACTAGACGCATATACCTAATTTCACCATTATATAAGAGGTCAAAAAGATTTTTCATAACCAACTTGATCCTAACCTATTCAGTAACACATGTTGTTAGAGGCACAACGTATTAATAATATATTATATTATATTTTTGAAATTATCCTTCAAATTTGTACTCCTACTTATATCAAATATAAAAAAAAGCAAGACACATTAACTAAAAAAAATTAGTTAATCACATTTAATTACATCAATTTTAATTAAAAAATAATTTTTTCTTAACCCATTCTTCATTGAAACATGATATAAAGATAAAAAAGAGTCATTGAGACTAATACTTCAATTAAATGAATGATATTTTAAATATAAAACATTAAACAAGATAAAATTAGTTATAATTTTATTATATTTGAAAATTTATTATTTCACTTTTTTTCCCTTTGTTCTTATTTATAAGATCTAAATTTGAATATCTATTTGTTTTTTTTATAAGACTCAAATTATAATGTTTCTTATTTTAATTTATTTTAAAAATAGAAATATTTATTATTAAAAGATGTGAGATAATATAATGACAAATAATTAAAAAAGATAAAAAGATTAATGATAATGATATTTTTCAAAAAAATTATAAATTTAAGATAAATTTATTATTACTAATTAAATTATATTTTTTAATTCAAATCAATTAGATAATTGAATTTTATATAAAAATAAAAGGAATGATAATGTTCATCTAATGAATCAATATCAAACTAGTCATCTTTTCTAATATTGACATTAAAGTGATTGAATTGTGTGTTGTTAGTATTATTGGGGTGTGTTTTTAAAACGATATTATATTGTTTTCTCACTTGTTTTCATTTCACAACTCTCACAGTGAGAAAACAAGTGAAATTGTGTGTTGTTGGTTTTATTGGGGTGTGTTTCCTTGGAAGAAGGGCTTTATCGGTAGACAAACCCAACCATGTACTCATAGAATAGAATCTCGAAACCTGTCCCTGTGACTGTGTCTGCGTGTGCGTGTGTCACTGTCATTCTCTCGGGAGAACAAACCACAAACCCATTGCCTTTGGATTCTTGCTTGCTACCACCATTTTCCTTCGATGCTGTGCTCCCAAACTAAATGAAAAGTACAATTCTTCCTTTCGTTTTCGCCAGCCCCACTCCACACGTTCTCAATGCCAAGCCACACCCTTTTGATCAAAGGCCAAAAATGTCTCCACCTTTTGGTGGGGTAAGCAAGCCTTCCCTCTCCTTCTAGGGTTTCAGTTTGTGTGGTTTTCTTCAAATCATTCTCATTTTTTGTTTACTTCTCCATAATTCTCAACATACCCTTTTCTTTTTGTCAACCTCTCAGCACAATTCCCTCCTCAAAATCCCGTTTTCCCCCCCTCCACATCACTAGGGTTTGTTTTTGTTTCTTCATGTTTCTCAAAGTCTCAAGCTTGGAGCCACATTGACCTTTACTTTGTGCTTTTGTTTTTTTTCTTTTCCTTCAGGCTTTGTTTAGCTTCTCTTTTCAAACATGGGTTGTGTCCTTGGCAAGTGCTGTACCCGTTACCCTTCACCCTCAGTGGGTGGCTCTAGAGACTTCAGAGAACTTGGACCTTACTGTGCCCAAAGGAAGCACATTCT
>PYAF01004279.1:1639441-1744987 GCA_007407185.1 Glycine tomentella | reverse complement strand
GTCTCAAGCTTGGAGCCACATTGACCTTTACTTTGTGCTTTTGTTTTTTTTCTTTTCCTTCAGGCTTTGTTTAGCTTCTCTTTTCAAACATGGGTTGTGTCCTTGGCAAGTGCTGTACCCGTTACCCTTCACCCTCAGTGGGTGGCTCTAGAGACTTCAGAGAACTTGGACCTTACTGTGCCCAAAGGAAGCACATTCTCACTCAGAGTTCCCTGCAATTTGTTCCTGTCCCTTCCCATAACTTCACTTTGGAATACTCAGTGCTCACTCAGAGAGGGTACTATCCTGATTTACCTGATAAAGAAAACCAAGATAGTTTTAGCATTAGGACACAGTTTCAAGGCAACCCCAGTGTCCATTTCTTTGGTGTCTATGACGGGCATGGCGAATTTGGTGGCCAGTGTTCAAATTTTGTTAAGGATAGGTTGGTGGAAAATTTGTCTAGTGACATTGCATTGTTGGAGGACCCTGTTAAGGCCTACACCTCTGCATTCCTGACCACAAATGATGACTTGCATAAGAATGAGATTGATGATTCTTTGAGCGGCACCACGGCAATTACGGTGCTGGTTATTGGGAACACCCTTTATGTTGCTAATGTTGGTGATTCTAGAGCAGTGCTGGCTGTTAAGGACGGGAACCGGGTTGTTGCGGAGGATTTGTCTTCTGATCAGACACCATTTAGGAGAGATGAGTATGAGAGAGTGAAGCTTTGTGGGGCAAGGGTGTTGAGTGTTGATCAGGTGGAAGGGCATAAGGATCCGGATATTCAGACTTGGGGTGATGAAGAGAGTCAGGGTGATGATCCTCCTAGGTTGTGGGTTCAGAATGGGATGGTTCCTGGAGCTGCTTTTACAAGGAGTGTTGGGGATAAGTTGGCTGAGACAATTGGTGTTATTGCTGTTCCTGAGGTGTCAACGGTTCAGCTTACACCTAACCATCTTTTCTTTGTTGTTGCAAGTGATGGTGTATTTGAGTTCCTATCCAGCCAAACTGTTGTTGATATGGTATGGCATACAATCTCTTGATGATGTCTTCATTGGTTGAATTGAATTTTACTTAATGTATTGCTTGTAAGACCTGTGATCTGCTCCTTTTAATTTGTTTAGAAGAAATTTGGAGATTGTATGTTTTCTGTGATGGTTTTCATTTGTAAGTTGCAATTAAAAACTTGGTTGATAATATGGATGTGTATGTTCTTTTTCATGTTTATGTTTTTTGCTTTACAATAATGTCAAAGATTTTTCTGTTCTGGTTTTTTACTTTTTATGCTTTCCTATCTATGATGTTTGTTTCGTGGTTCTTAACTCGTTGCCATATTCTGTTTTACATCTCAAATTGAAGTTTGCTATTATTATCTAACTACTGGTTAGCTACATGTAGTTATCTTTTTCTCAATATTAATCTGTATGTCTTGCTTCGGTTGTTGGATTTTATGACAACAAATTTGTTTTAATGGTATTTAATACCTAATTATCCTTATGACAGAAGGACATATTAGTTAGCGTAATCTTATAACCTCAAAGTGTCATAATAATATAAGCTTGGTCTGTAAATTGTTTACAAGATTAAATACTAATTGTTAGTCATTCTTTTAGGTCCTAAATGTTTACACAATTTGTGTAGGTTGCTCTGTGAGAGAAACTTCAATTTTCTGCAGCTTGCTGCTGATCGTCTCTGATTTGTTGCATTAGTGTACAGAAATATTCGATGTTAACTGCCCTGTTTAATATACATTCACAAGTTATTGTGAATTATTTGTGTAAAAATTACCTTCCACTAGTTAATATTTCTAACATTTAGCTCTAGGGTTGCTACTAAATCTGATGAGTAGAGGCAGAACTATGATTCAATGTTTTATATTAATGAATTCTGTGATTTCTTTTGTGGTGTAGGCAGCAAGTTATTCAGATCCCCGTGATGCATGTGCTGCCATTGCTGGAGAGTCTTATAAACTATGGTTGGAACATGAGGGTCGAACAGATGATATAACAATTATCATAGTTCAGATCAAAGGCCTGTCTAATGTATGATTGCTTGAGTATTCCTTTGGCCTCATTTATTTTTAACGTTTTCTTCATTTAGGCTTGTGTGACGATTTAAGACTTACAATGTCCCTTAATATTCTCTCCCCCATAAACATGCCAATTCCCCAAAATGTTTAGTGGTGGTAAGAAATGACTTATTCTGTGGTTGGCCGTAGAAAAGTTAGCTCAGGCTGTTCCTATTCAGGTGGTAATCTATTGATGGTTTTTAATGTGTAATATATCTGGATGTGTGTTAGAGATGGCGGATGATTAAGTTTAGTCAGCGTTGGTTACTGGTGACTCCCATGTGTGATCTATAGTTTACTATCCTCAAGAAACTACTACTTCTATTTAACTAATTACATAGCAATATTACCCTTTTTGTGTCTCAAATGGATTTTTCCTTAATGAGTGTTGTATGGCAGAGCTAAAAAGCCCTTTGTGATTCAATTCATTGGAATCTATCCCATCATTTGTCTTGTTTATCTAATCTTTGAATTTTTTTTTTTTTTGTAGTCAGTTACATCTGGACATGGAGCAGGTGAGATCAATGTCAGTACTGTAACAAGGACAAAGAGCAAGAGGGTAAAGGGAGCATCTGAAATATCTGCCACTACTGGGTTAGATGTGTATCGTTCAGTCAGGAATGGTTTCTCTGATTTACAGTCCTGTCCACAGCATGTGGTCTCAACTAGAAGCCCAGCCATAGTGGTCCCCTCTCCAGCATGTCAAACTCCAGTTGAATTGGTACAGTCACACTAGCATTGTTTCATATTAATCATTGAGTGCTAGCAACACACTCCTTGTAAGACACTCCCTCCAATTGCTTAAAATTGATTATAACTACAGAATTATGAATGAGGTTCATTAAACAAGTAGCGAGACCTACCAAATTTTATCATTTTTGATAAATTTCAGTCAATAGTAGAAAATGTGTTAGAAAGAGTGTGTTGCTAGCATTTCTATTAATCATTTGATTAGGATTTGTGTAAAGCTTTATTTTATTTCATTTCATTTCCCCCTTTTCAATTTTACAGTAATTGGATAGAGGCTTTATGGAAGCTTCACCATGTCTCCTCATACTTTCTCCAAGGTGGTACATTTCTATGTTCCATTCTTCTTTAATCTTCTGAATCACCATCTTAAGTTTACTTGATTGCCACTATATTATTCATTAAGTCAAAATGCTGACTCAATTTTTTTAGGCTGCTGAAGGTTGCTGGTTTAAGGTTATCTTGGCAGCTGAAGGGACCCTTTTCAGAATGTAGAAAGCACAAATGACTAATGGTCATTTTTCTTCTTTTCTCAACCTTTTGCTAATTCAAGTTGCATGTCATTTAACCATATACAAGCACTTCAAACTTGTCTTCCCGAATAGCACTACACCTCCACTCTCTAAATTTAAACTTTGGAATAGGTTCTATAAATAACTTGAGAGAAAGGAGATCCGTGCAGGAGTTGGGTTGGTGACTAATTTACCACTACTACTTGCAATGAATTGTAGTCAATGGTCAACTTGTAAGACAAGCCGTGTGCTATTAGAATGTAAATCCATTATCCTCGTTCTCATGCTGGATCCGGTGTATCTTTTAGAAACATGTCTGGATTTTTTTTATTGCTTTTCAATATTAGTTTCATGTTTTTACTGCAAATTATTAACTGAATCAATGGTTATTGGGTATAAGCAATCGACTCATTTTAACAATTGATGTGGATTACTACTGATTCATGTGTTGCGACTCTGTTAAATGAAAGTAAGAAAAATGTCAGCAATATACTTTTTAACACATTTTCTTTCTGATACATTTTTTTATTAGGTAAAACTTATGTAGGTCTCGTTAAATGAATTTCATTTCTAGACTAATGAAATCTATATGAATTTTAACTATAACAAATGATGTATTAGAGAGCATTGTTATCACTCTCCATAAAAGTAATAACTACTCCAAATAATACCTAAGCATATTTTCATTTAACAAATAATGAAATACTTCAAATGTCAAACAGCAAATGCCTTTGTCAGAAAAGTGGAAGCATCTTCCCCACATGATAATAATTAATAGTTTTCATTATTTTATTTTTCACCAAGAAATCTAAAGTGGTACTGACTATTTGAGTTTTACATGAATTTTAATAAATAAAAAAGTTGTATTAGATGGTGCCGCTATCACTCTTAAAAAATTAGTATCTACACCAAATAATTGCTAAGCATGTTTTCATCTAACAAATAACAAAATAGCTTCAAATGTTAATAGCAAATGACCGACTTTGCCAGAAAAGTGGAAACATCTTCACCGCATGATAACAATTAATAATTTTCATTCTTTTTTGTCTTTAGTGGTACTGACTACTGTGTGTGCTAATATAAATTTTGCAAAATCAAGTCTGTTTAAAATTAAGTTTGTAAAGACTCACCTAAACACATTAGCACTTTTCTTCATGATAAGAGTCTATTCTTGGCGTGAATTTTGACAAAATGAGTTCAATCTGTTGAGTTAGCTTGTTTAAGTCGACAAATGATTGCAGTTTGAGTTAAGGTTTTCAACTCTTAAAATGAGTTTAACTTAACTCCATTCATTTATTTTTAACCAAGGACAGCTTGAGTTGGGTTAACTCAATTTATTACTAATTTTTAAAACTTATTTGTCGTTGTGGACTTATTGATGTCAACGTTATAAAGGATTAATGTTTTAGTTTTTGCCTTTTAAAATAATTAGTGGTTGTATTTGATGATCAAGTATTTAGATGTTTTGATAGATTAACTAATGGTTATTATGGTTATGTTTGAATGATTGTCTTTTCTATTTTGAGTCAATCCATTTTTCAACTTATTTGTTTGGGTTGAGATTTTCAATCCATTTTTAAAATATGTTCAACTCAATCTAATTCATTTTTTACAAATTGTATTGGGTTGACTCATTTTACGATTCTTAATATGAATCTAGGAAGTTATAGTTAGCAATATATATACAATTTTACTAGTATAATAAGTCTTTATAAAATTAAATGTTAAGAAGGACTTTGAATTGAGTCGAGTGCAGGGTGGAGTTAGTCAAAATATTTAAGTGGATACGACATATTAATGTGAAGAACTGAAGATAAAAAAAGATGGTGTGAAGGAAGGAAATGGCACGTTTGTTTTCATACCATGTGTCACAACTGATAATTCATTTAATCACGAAACAGAGTAATGGCACAGATAGGGACCAGCATCCTTTGTTTAATGTTTTTCCTCCTCTTTTGGGCAATCTTATATTTCAAATATGGTATGATAATTCATCCTTTGTTTAAAAATTCATTAAATGCAATGCAATATGAGATTCCCTTCCGTCATCATGTCTCCATCTATTTGTTTTATGTACCTCTGAAGTCTGAATCTCATCGCTGCTTTAAAGCTCCACCTCCACGGGATGCCTTGGACCATACCGCAACATTGATGAGCGATGGGCTCACACATGACACATTAATCAACCAATCTCCTTAAACAGTGTACGATGTTATTTGGTGTATATTTATGCACGGAAGGATATGATTGTGAAAGCCAATTTTTTTTTTTTTTTTAATGTGCACATTTGGGAAGCAAATGTTTGGTGAGTTTATTTTAGAATATTGAATTAATATGTTTTTTCATATTTGAGAAATCAAATTTATGTAAACTCAATTTGAGAGAGCTCTTCATCCCTTACAGTAATTCTATCCAATTTGATTTAGATTAATCGAATCATATATAGAGATACTAATAATTAGAAGAAAGACAAACATTATATATCAAGTTATCATAACATATTCTCGAGAATGAGTAGAGAATGTGTATTTTAACCTCACTTGATTAAAATTAAATAAAAATCCTGAGCATAAAATATTCTCAAGAAAAGAATAACTTCAATATTGCCATATTTATATTCTCAAGAAAGGAGTGAGTAAATTGATTACTGTGGGGTGAGAATAACTTGTAAAATTTCCATTCTTATCTTTAAACTTCTTCCACACCCCACTTTTGCAAAAATATTTTTAATAAATTTTAGTTGTTAACCAAACATTTTTTTTAATACTCAAATATTATTTCTAAGAATGAAATGGAAAGGCTACAAATGAACATACGGGCACCGGCGGAGTGAGAGTGAGAGTGGGCAAATGCACCTCCTCATTTCAATAAAATTATTAATATTTATCCTAAAATATTATATTTTGTACCCTCTAATTTTATATTTTGAGCCTCCTAATTTTATGTATTTGAACCTCTGACCAGTTCACGTGTGATAATAAATAAATGCACTCTCTTATTTTAATAAAATGCAAATATTTATCTTAAAATTTTATATTTTGTACCTTTCATCTTCGTATTTGAACCCAACTATCTCATATAATAATGATAATTATCAACTTTTATTTTTTTAAATAAATTATCTCCACTGACCCAAGATCCTAAATCAGCCACTGCACACTGGCCAAATATTTTTTCTTCTCTATTTAACATGAGTTCATCATTAACCGCATTCTCTAATTATTCTACACATTAATTTGAATAATCAAATATGGGACCATTTATAATACTAGAAAAGCATGTTTCTCCAATTCCAATAGTTTCGCACGAGTTTCTTCTTTCTCCTCAAGTCCATGTCACCTTTGTGAACTCGGAGACGGAAAGGAAATGAAACAGCAAAAGAAAAGAAAAACTATAATTTTACTTTATTGTACAAAATTTCATACAAATCAACATTTGACTGTTTTTTCTTTTACTTTAGTTGAGGATACATACAAAAAATAGAAACATAGAAGTCACGTGCCTATTAAAAGTATAAAAAAAGCTTCGTATCTATGCCATCCTGCAGCAAGTTACATTGCTCCAATAATTTGCTTAACTTGTCAGCTTCTTTGGTTGGTTTCCCATTCGTTAATGCTCCACTGTTAGAATTAGCACTGTATAAACCATATATTCCAGTTGTATCCATGCTAGGCAATTTATCAAGTGGAAGATTGCTTTCAGTATCCATCACGTTAACAGTCTCATGGAATACATCATTTGAATCCCTATGTGGAGGACTTTGAAGTGCTTCCGGCCTCAGCTGATCATTAACGGGAAGAGGAGAGTTACAGCTAATACTGATTATTTCATCTAAAGATGCATCTGGATAATAAGATAGCCATGTTTCGGAGCTCACATTTGGAAGAGCAACATGATGGCATTCTGAGATGTAAGCCGTGGAGACTTCTCTGCTAGATAAACCCATTAAACGCCAGTTGGAAATTCGACGAAAAATCATACCCCAATGTGGAACTACATGGTAGCTTGAGCCACGCAGCTCAAGTCTAGCACAGCTTTGCATTGTGACACGTGCCTCTTTTGTTGCCAAAGAAATTCCCATCGTCTTACTAGTACGAGTCAAGTACTGGATCAAGCAATTCTCAAGCTGTATCCTGTGGCTTTCAATCTCATGTCCAACTTTAGAACCTCTGGCCAACCAGGATATATCATCAGGGAAATTAGGGAGCTTACAGTTTTGCAAAGCACAAATAGTTGGTTCAGTTTTCACCCTTGAGCTCCACCCTAAAGTTGGCAAGCACATTTTTACTACTCTATCTTCATCACAAAACTCGTCAAGTAAACCAATTTCTGGACAAGGCCAACCAGTAGGATTTGAATTGGCAGTAGCAATAATTTCTTTAGTTGAACGATCTAAGGCTTCATTGAACAATGAAATATAGTCATTAGGACCCAAGTTGGAGTTAATGGCAATGTCCAGCGTCTCTGAGAAAGAATTAAGATGGGCGTGAACAAGTTCTCGTATTTTCACACAGCGAAGGTTGGGTTGCAAGGGTGATTCACCTGCCAGCCATTGCAGCCCTTCCCTTAATCGTGTATCACTGAAAAATCCCCCCAAGTGTTCCATCTGCTGCTGGTTTTCCTTGAGGAAAACAAGCAGAAAGCTACTAATCCGCAATTTATCAATGCTTTGAAGGCCCAGCTCATTGATAATAGCAGAAGAGAACCTTTCACCGTATGAGCCGCATAAGATCAGCAGAGGCAAGCAGGCCCCAGAGGGAATTGACATCAGAAGATTATGAAGATGAGATCTCTGTAGTTCCCATGAGATGCAATCAGACACAAGAAATATAACCGCACCTGCCCCAGATACCGCCTCATCTAGACTACTAAATGCTGTATCCCTTACTACAGAGAGGTAACAGGTAGGGTTAATGCCAGATTGACTAGAAATCCATTTCCTCCATATTACCAAGCCAGGAGATGAAATAACCACATCTTCATCACTAGAAGGCATGAACTTTGAGGTCAACCAAGTGCCTGTCGCTCCCATTTCATATCCACTGTTCCTCTGAGAGCATAGAATGATCTTCCAGCACAAGCATTTAGCATCTGGATTTCTTCCGCCTAGTGTATCAGCAACTATATTGGAAACATTAAGTCTTGACCATGATTTTTCCTGATTTTCATATCTTTCCCTCATAGCTATATCAATGTCCAACTTGTTGAAGTTACCAGGTCGCTAGATTAAAAAAGGGAACCACCAAAGTCAATAATAAATAAACCAAGTCAAAGATATTCACAAAAACTTCCTAATAGACAATCGACAAATGAAAATTGCTTCTTTTTTTAAAGGCAAAAAGGAACAAATGAAAATTGCTAGATGGTATTTATGCTCAAGCACACCAGTGGCAACATTTAATTATGCAAAATAGATTTTACTAATTCAGTAACTATCTTCAGGATTAATGAGAATTTGAAATGTTCAGCAGGAAGTAATTAGCTAAAATGTTCCATGAGAATATAAAATGATGATCCAAAAATACATTTATTTTTAAAAGATGCAAGATTAAAAACAATCATCTTTATTTAACTCTCATCCTCAACACCTGTCCTCTGGCAAGAGCAATTCACTAAAAATTTCACAAAAAGAAACTACCAAACTTACATTTATATAATGTTGAATTGGGGGGCCCAATGGCATCGAGTTTAGTGCAGCATTTGATGCTAATTGCCTCTCTTCCCGTAATCTTCTTAATTTTGATGCTCGTCTCCTCCATAACCTGAGAGGAAGACATGAAAAATGGCTTAAAAATAGTAAAATACAGGCGAACATTTTATTTGTAAAAAATCTAAAATTATGTAATGAAACAAGGCATATAAACCTTAAGAACAACTTCAGCTTGGCCTCAGCAATTTCTTCATCTTGACAATTTTCTCTAACTTCATCAATTTCATCTTGATGTTCTTGGTGAATAATCAGAGACTCATCCTTGGATATACCCTGGGCCACAGGAGGTGGTACAAAAAAACTATTCCCTAATGAACTTTCTGGTGGAGCTGCTTTGGGTACAATCTCCAATGGCCTTTGATCAACATTAGACTGCAAGTTTCTCTTTGGAGAACCTCTTGCAATTAAATCGGAATTGGTATCCTTTAAAATGCCAATTCTAGGAAGTTGTGGTTCAGGTATAATATTCGGAAAAGGGAAGCTCAACAGTGATGGATGACTAGTGGACATATCATGATCTTTTCGACTGTCCTGAACATCCTTAAATGCCTTTCCTGATTTACTATCCTTTGGGGAGAAAATAGCTTCAGCGTCTGGAATTTCCTCATCAAGTATCTGGACAGAAGTATCATTTTCAACAGCTGAAACTACTTGTGGTTCATGCTTGTAAACCTTCCTCATCTGAATCTCTTTTATAGTCTCAATACGTGATGATTCAGCTTGAATTGAGGGTGAAACATCCTCGATTATCCTTCCAGACCTTTTCTTGAGCACAAGTTTTGAACACTTTGTGGAAAAGTCAACATCAACATTGAGAAATGGGCCTTCCTTCACCATGTATGGCTCTTCAAATGTTTTTAGCAAGAATCCATGATACTCCAAGAGACCCTCTATACCTTCATCCTAATTAAAATGACAAAGGTGAATGTAAGAGAAAGTTGGAAAATTCAGCAAAGCAATCCCATGCGCCTGCCACACGCCCTCAATACCCACACTCTCCACTCACACAAGAAAAGGGGGAAAAAATGAGACAGCGCATATACACATCTATCTAAGAAATATACCTCCATAGCAAGCCAGTTAGCAACATGAGCAACAGGGAGACCTTGGCTATTCTGTAGACCAGAATGCAGAGAAGCAAGTGCCTGGGTACGCAACTGGTAAAAGTAACACAAGACATAAAGGTTAGGATTTCTGATCAGATGTAGCCAAGTCACATCATGACCAAAATCATTACTAAAGTGAATTCCACAAAATTCTTTCCACTAATGTATTGAGGACTCAAAGGGATTGTGCAGTAAATACAATCAAATTAATGTTACTTAGTTATCCTTTTGAAATTTAAGCACCGTAAGACAGATATTCTATAAAAATGAGCAAGAAAATTCTTGCTTTTAAGCATGTCAGTATTATCATATATTACGTAATTGATCAGCACTGGTGGATCCAGGTTATAGGGTGTGGGGGCAATTGCCCCCACAAGATTTTTTTTATTTGTATGTGTAGTAAAAAAAATTTTGCCCCCATAAGATGAACTGTTTTAAAATGAATATAAGAAAATTTAAGAAATAAAAAAGATAGAATAAATTGATACTAATCTTACTTCTTTATCCCTTTAATTTTTGATAGTATTGAAATAAAAAAATCAGAGAATATTTTCAAAGTATGAAAATGCATAAAAGATAATTATAATTTGTAGAAGTATTTTGGATTTTTTTTGTTCATGATATTATGTATTTTGTCATAGCTGGTGATATTTTTGGTATGAGAATATTATAAAATATTTCTTGCCCCCATTAGGAAAAATTTCTGGATCCACCAGTGTTGATCAACATATGTAGCAAGTTCACTCAGGAGAAGAAACTACTTCAGTTTGTCTCCAAACAACTTAAGCAATTTCCTAAATTGCCTGCAATGATTGAGTAAATGCATGCCCAGTCTGTACATGGCAGCTCTAAGCTTTATAAGGACAAGTTCAATCATATTGCCTTTGTTGAGCAAAAAATAGAAGGCAGGAAAACCCCATACCTTAGCAAAGTGAGCATGCATTAGACATGCTTGAAGATAAGTTGCTTTTCTTGCAAGCCGAAAGAAGGCAATAAAATTACCCGTTCGGCACGCTCTGAAAAGGAAAACAAGAAGGAATGGTCAGAGCGCAAACATGATAACCAAAAAAGAAACATAACTAACTTCTATAGGAATTACAACCTTGCTACACTGCGAGCAAATAGAACTTCTGGAGTCTGCCTTATCTCTGGAGACATCTTAGCAATTTCAAGGGAGAGCTCTGCAGGTTCAACCTAGTATGACTTGCTTAGTTCCTTGGTTTTTTCATAGTGAATAAAGCCATATAAATCAAAGCACTACAAAGGCTACTTACTTTATAACCAGGGTGCTTATCCAGTTTAAGAAGAGCATAATAGCCTCGAAACTCTTTTTCGGTGGGAATATTGATTCCTTTCTTTCTGTGATCATCATACATCTGGAACAGATCAACTGAAGTTTTGTTCATCTGTTCAATATTGAGATGAGCATCAAAGCCCTCGGAAAATCCTTCTCCTTTAGTGTATTCACATAATTCATGCATTGCAATGATATGTAATTTTATCTGAAATCACAGAAATCAACAGCTTCATTAGCCTTTGCAATCATCAGATACTGCTTGGCAACAAGCATATGCATGTTCTAGATTAAACTAACTGCTCTTTCAGAAAATTATTCTACCAACACACAAATATGAAATTGATAAACACCAAATTTATATATTCGGTATTAATTATCTGAATCCACATACTTTTAAAGAACTATGAGGAAAAAAAAAACCCTTGATATTATCTCTTAAATAGGAACAATAATTTAGGTTTTATATGTAGTATTACAAGAAAAACATGAATATTTGCTTTGACATGTGATCTTGATTATACTATTACTCTACTAATAAGGATTACCAAACAAACTGGATAGTCAAGGCATCTAACAAGCAGCGCATGTTGCAGTGAGTCAGTCACTGATAACAAGTGGCAGTAATGTCACAAGACCAGACATGACTAAACCAAAAGGAGACTTTCTGAAAGAAAAAACCAACAGATGTCCAAGTTCAAAAATATACAAGGGTTGGCGCAAAAAATTGAGATTAATACAGACAGCATAACTTAGACTGACAAGAGACACTTGACCATCAAACAAGGAATAAGTTCATGTTGCTAAAATTTACTAGTGCACAATGAATGATTTGCATGTTTCCATATTTTAGGTTGACAATGGGAGTTATATATTTCCATTGGGAAGTAATAAATATGTAAATGTTTGTCCACAGACCTAAGCTCTTTACCATGCACACTCATTTATAAAAGAGCACTAGAACCAATGTTTTTGAACATGTATGGGGGAAAAAGTGATGATATAACCACAAGGAAGCACCATCTGTTCCAGCATAGTAATAGCCCCTTGATTGAAAATGTGCTGCATTCTGAGGTCCATCCGAATTGCTCTCATCCTATCCCACAAGAAGTTGTATGCACCAAGAAACCTTTCATCATAAGGCTGATCTAGCAAAGTGAGCAGATAATCAATTGTCTTCTGCAGGATAGGCATAGGCCGGATCAAAATGGCTTCCCTCTCTGCTGTCCTAGTATACTGTCATGAATCATGATTTATGCTATTAATAATACTTGAAAAAGCAGTAAGCCGTTCAGTAGGGAAAACAATAGTATTTACTATTTAGTAATATGGCAATGACCTTCTTAACTGCAAGAAGTCTGCTAGTTACATTTCTATCCCCATCCACACGTTCATATTGGTCAAGATCTCCTTTTCTTTCCCGTTCTCCCCTTTCTGACTCTGAAACACAAATCAACATTTGGGCTAAATTTTTCAGGTTGTGTAAACATTTATGTACTCAAAAAGAAACTCCAAAATGAAGTTGGCTTTGGGGTTCTCTCAAACTACATTTTCCAACATTAAAAAACAAATAAGGAATCACAAATGTTTCTTGAGAAAAGTTCATTGCAGATTTAGAATTTGAGATCTAATCAAAATATATAAATTCTCACAGGTTCACTCTTATATTTAGAATCTGAGAAGTATACCAGGACACATATCTGGACATAAGCCAATAATTAAATTGGATGTTTCCAAGCCTTCATTGTCAGAAACAGCAAGACCATTGGTAAAGTTGCTAGCTGAATCCATTAAATTCCCTCTTACATATTTCTGCTCCAACACAGATTGTTCATGTCTATTTGCAAAAGTCTTCTGATTGGGAATATCATCATTATTTTGTTCAGATTTGCTTAGTTCTACCTTGAAGCGAGCTAAACGCTTCGCCTTGGCTAACATTTCACTGAACAACACAATAAAGATCCTTTAAAAATAAATAATTCAAGATAAAGTAAATGCATAATGGACAAAAAATGGTGCCACTGCACCTAATATCTTACCGTTCAGAGTTGTCTTCAGAGGAAATTGAGTTTCCTTCAAGGGTTACATTGGCTGCAAATGATGGAGGAGGTGATCTTGATCTTTTAGGAGCAGTGGAGCTGATGGGCTTGCTTACAGTGGCTTCAGAAACATTAGATGGGAAAGATTTCTGGTGAATTTGAGAATGAGGGACAGTCCTTGGAACATTTGATGTACTTCCCAGTCTAGGAGGAGACAGAGAAGGCCTGGAAGAACCATTAAACAGGCTCAACAAATTAGAGATGGGACTTCACAATTTTTTTGGTAAGTAATGGACATTGTAAGATGCTATGCATGCACAATTAGCATAAAGAATCTAAATTTACATATAAAAGATTGTCATATTGTTTTTCTCAACATAGGGAAAACCAAAAAGGGCTAAGCAATCCATTCCATTTACTCATTTCAGTTATTCATGGAAAAATGTAGTTTCATGATAAAGTTCAAAACAACAGGGTAATTGATATAATTATTTAAATGCCATCCCATATAATGATATAACAGAAGTTTGGTCCATAAGACTGGATTGACTTGACATATTTCAGCTGTATACATATGATATTCCAATACAAACAAGAAAAATTGATGCAGAGGTCCAGATACATAACAAATTAAAGAAATGTGATAGTATTAAAATTTGCAGATGATATTATCTTACTTATTTCTTAGAACAGTTTGATCAGAATTCCTCAAAGCTTCAACATCCGCATATGATATAGGAGGAGATCTGGTTCTCTCTGGGTTCTGAAATCTTGAAATTCTGGCCGTAACACCAGTTGCGGTATCACGTGAAGCAATAAATGTTGTGACTGGAGATGGCCTTTCTGGAGTATCAGTATCCAAATCTGCATATGATATAGGAGGAGATCTGGTTTTCTCTGGGTTCGGAAATCTTGAAATTCTGGCTGTAACACCAGTTGCGGAATCACGTGAAGCAATAAAAGTTGTGACTGGAGATGGCCTTTCTGGCGTATCAGTATCCAAATCTGCATATGATATAGGAGGAGATCTGGTTCTCTCTGGGTTCGGAAATCTTGAAATTCTGGCTGTAACACCAGTTGCGGAATCACGTGTAGCAATAAATGTTGTGACTGGAGATGGCCTTTCAGGAGTATGGGTACCCAAATCTTTATAGAGCAGTTTCTGTCCATCACTCCAACTGGAAGAGTCAATGGATCTGAAAGAAAATATGAACTATGAAAATGCATCACGCAATTAACATCTTAAATATAAACTATAGCCACAAAAAGAATGTCTTGTCTAAACAAAGGATAAAACATAAGTTCTTAATAAAAAAAAAACGGTGGTCAAAAAGTGCACCTTGTTTTGTCATAACAGACAGGATGGGAACTTTTTTTGTGTGTGAAAAGAGAGAGAAAAAAAGAAACAATAAAATGGGTTTCACCAAAAGGGTATATGGAATTGTTTGGATTTTATCCAAATTCTAGGTAAAGTCAGCTAGATGGGTCAAACAATGACATTAAGAGTAGAGGCTATTTTAATGGTTAAGCTGATCCACCTCAACATATCACACTGGTATTTTGCTCTGGCGATTTACTGCCTAACATTCACTATCTCAGAGTATCACAAGTGTTATAGTTGTACAATAGAAAATTCCTTTCACTTACAAAGGCACTTAACCATCATAAGATTAAATCTGAAACATTTCTCCAATTTATATATCCAGCTTAAATCCCAAGATCATGCAATTTGTGGTATAATGTGATGTGATCCCCAATTTTCACCTCCAAAACACTGCTAACATATACCCCCACCTTACTCCTAAATCCTAATTAAAATAAAATAACCACGTATGCAACAAGCAGCCAAAAACGTTTGAACCCTTCCAAATGCAAACAACAAAGTTCAATGCTAGCCACCCCTCGATAAAAATAAAAGAACATTCATATCAAAATACGATCCTTTGCGGAAGATTGACATAAAGGAAACGTTTAAATGCTAACTAGTTCAAATTCCCCATCCCATTTCAACGTGGGGGGAAAAACCCAGTAAAAAAAAAAAAAATCTAGTTTTTAGGGGTTAATGTGAATAGATTATTGAAAAAAATAAAAGGGTGATGAAGAATTGACGTACCTGGGTGTGGGTTGTGACGAAGGAGCAGGAACAGGTGAAGGAGAAGAGTTAGTGAGACCGAAATTGGGTTGGGATTTGAGTGGTGCGATGGGTCCTGAACTCTTCCCAAATCCATGATACGATGACATTCTTCTCCTTCTTCTTCAATGGTATTCGTTTATTATGATGGGAACAACTCTTCTGTTTTTAGCACAGAACAGAAGCTTCTTCTTCTTCTTCTTCTAATGACCTTTTTTCTTTCTTCACTTTGGTTCAGGGTAACAGCGAAACGCAACAACTAGGTATCGTTTTCGTTTATTCTCCCAAGTCCAGTAAAGAGTGAAGTTTGAAAACCCTGAATAAGTGGTGATTCAATGACAATCGGCAAGGTGGTGAGGAGAGGGTTGAAGAGGGAAGAACGAAGGCAAGCCAATGGAACTAAATCAAAATTAAGACTGATCAATTTTAATTTATAGTTCGATTTAGGAGTATTCATTCACACAATGATTTGGGAGCGAAAACATTATTCTATATAGTTTCGTAATTTTGGCTTAACGGCTTTTTTTTATCCCTTTATTTAGAGATAACTCAATTTTTCACTCAATTTTTTGTTTAGTTTAGGTTTTTTCCAACGAATTTACTGTTTTTTTTATTATTTGGATTTTGAAAATGTGTCCTCTAACTTACTTCCCATCTAATGATTAATTGTGGGTACTAACACAAACCTTATTCAATTACATGATAACTAATACAATTAGTGGTTAAATTATTCTTTAGGTGTCTTTATTTTAAGTTTTGGGGTTATTATATGTGTTTTACTTTTTGCGTAAGTAACTTACATGTATTTTTGTTCCTACAGTTAGTAGTTTTTTTAATTATTTTTTTTATCAGTTTTGGATGCTCTAACACCATCATAAAATAGAGATTAGTGGTATAAAATTGCTAGAAATTTTCTAACAATTATTAAATCACTAGAAATATCTTTCAGAACTAGTATCAATAAAATAATTAAGAAATTTTCTTGTCCATTATTGTTAGAGAGGATTTTTAACGATAGTGTATGACCGAAACATTTTTATTTTTGACTGATATGAGTAGCATAAAAAATCAGACTTCAATTTCTTATTTATGGAAATGTTAAAGTACCGAAATCAATCAAAGTTAAGATAAAACTAACAACAAAGACCAAAATGCATTAAATTTGGTTGTATAAGGACTAAAACTTATTTTTGCATATAGGGACCAAAACTTAAAACAACACCAAAATGCATTGTAGTTTATAACACAACAGATACATATTTTCATTAAATCAAACATTAGCTTTCATTTTGTTATTTGTTTCACTATAAAAGAAAAACATGTTCCAGTTAGTATTAAAAATAACAAAATATAAACATATTTACGTCGTGTTATAAATACATAAACGGAAACCTATTACTATTTGATTGGCAAAAATTGGGAAAAGGAACAAAAGAACTAAGAAGGTAACTTACCAAATATAAGGCAAAGTGGTTGGTGAAGAACAAAAGAAGGGTGTATAGCATGAGGCAAACACGAAAACGGAAGAGAGAGTGACAAGTAAGAGTGAAGATCAGACATGATGGCGGTGCATGAGAGAAGAGAATGGGAAGGGTAGAGTCTCAAGTAAAGGGTGAGACTTGAGAGGAGAAGACAAAGTGAATGTGAGGGATGGGGATGAAATAGGAATTTTAATTAAACAAAATTTTGGGGTGTGGAGATAGAGAAAAAGAGGGTTAGAATAACACGGGCCTTCTCTTTGTGCCCCAACACCTACCTTTTCGGCCATATTTTTATTTTCACTGGGCCGGTCCGGAAACGATTAGGGGATTAACATTTTTTTCTTGACCAAAACTCTTTTTTCTTTTCTTAGTTTTATTTTCGTCCGCAGTAAAGAAATGGTACACTTACATGTGCGGTGACACAAGGCATGAGAAGGAAGTTCATGAGCGTGCCACGTGTTCCAACTTCTCGTAGATCATCCCCACTGTCACTGTCCAGACCCAATTTTCCGTCCAAGTTCATTTTCCCGGAAAATCTTCTTTGTGGATTCCCCCGTTTTTCTTTTTTTGCAATTGGGCACTATAAAAAGGGGCTTTTTTTTCAGTGTGGAGCATCACGAAAAATGGCAGCACCAACACTGATTCACAAAACTGAAGAGGAGTGGAAGGTCTTTCTCTCCCCCGAGCAGTTTCGGATCCTTCGCCAGAAAGGAACTGAGTAAATTCCCAATCTAATTCTTCGCTTTCTCTGCACTATCATCTGATGAGTTGTTGTTATTTGCTACTATAAATATTCTCTCTTTTTCCCTCTATATGTTTTTGATAAAGTTCGAGATTTTTTCGAAGGCGGAACTTGAAAGTTAATAAGTGCAAAGTGTAAAAGTGGATAGTTTTTTAAACACAGCGTCACTGGGTGATGGGTGATGATCTTTTAGGGTAAATGAATATGATTGCTCTCCTGTGCATTCGTTTCTGCTTTGTGCAGCTTTTAGTTAGTTCAGTTCCATGCACTCTCTTGTTGGTAGTGGTTTTATTGGAAAATAGAAGTGCTATTTATTTGATTGTTAAAATATTGACTTGCTCCAATTAGTCTTTGTTAGAAGTTTCAGTCCTATAGTAAAATTGGAAAAAACGGTAAGTTTTATTTCCTGTACAATTTTTTGTGACAGTTAATCACTGAATTTTTCTGTGGCTGCATCAAAAAGTTTTTTAGTGTTAGCGACCAAGTCCAAAATTTAACTTTTTATGCATGTGCAGATACTAAAACTTAACAGTTCTTACAATCGAAATAATTATAAGGGCCAATTGAATAATTTAACCTTATTTTCTAAGTGTAAACACTTACTACCCTTTAAGCCATGAAATTGGTTTACGTGAGTTGGATTGTAACTTTTCATGCACCGGGAACATGTGCAGATTGAAGGGTACAGGAGAATAACAAGTTGTATGAAGAAGGAAGTTACAACTGTGCTGGCTGTGGGACTCCTCTTTACAAGTCTTCAACCAAGTTTGATTCTGGTTGTGGTTGGCCTGCTTTCTTTGAGGGTTTTCCCGGTGCCATCGATCTATCCCTGAGTGGTTTTTCGAAAACTTGTTAGTAACATTTCTTGGTTGCAAATTGGAATCGTATGGAATTTATGGAACTTGTGATTTTCAGCCTGACCCAGATGGGAGGAGGACTGAGATAACTTGTGCAGTATGTGGTGGGCACTTGGGTCATGTTTTCAAAGGAGAGGGATTCAAGACCCCAACTGATGAACGCCATTGTGTCAATAGTATTTCTGTCAAATTTGTTCCAGGAAATGCTACTTCTTCAATATGAAACCCTACATTTACTCTATTGGAGGTGTCTATTGAAAGATTGTCTTGTTTGTAGTCTTTTATACACAGCTAGCTCTGAAGAATAAAATCCTTTTCTTTGTTTAGTCTTTTACCATGGCTTTCTGTTTAATCGAGTAAAGATTTGGTAGGTCTGCATGAATCAGCATTTCTGGATATCTTATATATATATATATATATATATATATATATATATATATATATGTATACTATTGTTGAGATTAATTCAGATACTCATCTCAATCACATTTAATGATTCAAAATTAATTTCAAAATATCTAAAATAAACATACTCTAGTATGTCAATTAAGACATAGGACTTATCAGTTGTTTGGATTTGCAATTTTGGAACCTCACTATGCACATTATTCACACCCAATCCCAGTGTCCTTTGTAAGGTGATATTGTAGTCATATTTTAGCAGAATATACTTGTAGGGTCAGAAGGTTCTATCATTTGAATATACTTTCCAATTTCAATTTTAATTGGTCATTATTTCCTTTTGACTTGATTAAGAGAAAAACTTCTAATAGGCCTATTACTTAATTGTCTTGTTTGGTCTCCTATTTTTATAACATCGGATCCCAATCCTCTAGAGTTTAAAAATAAACTACACTGTGTGCAGTTCCAATTTCCAAATCCAACCATTAAAATTTAATTTTAAAGGTTACTTTATTATTATATTTATAAAAATATATAAAGAAGATATTTTTTTTATGTACACATTTATTTGAACATTTTTGCCCCCTCATTTTGTGTGTTAAAATAAAATGTGCATTAGTTAAAGGACATGGACAAATGTTTTATTTTTAAATTAAGATATTTATATTATTTATATAAATAAACAAAACATTAACACATTAAGTTTATGTTAATATATATATTTCAAATTAGATAACATTTATTAGAAATGAAATATCTGTCATTCATTTCAATATGTATTGTTGTTGCAATTCTAAGCATGGAGTGATATGTATTCAGCAAAATTCTGAGATTTTTTAAAAGATGTGTTGTGCTCTTTGAAAAGTTTGACATTAATTTTCCTTAACATATGGTTTTTGGGAAAAACAGAAAATGATGCTTTTAATAATTTCCTTGAGACAGAATTGAAAATCCAGTAAATAACAACATTGTTGCAATGCTAAGTATTGAGGAGCTGAAAATCTAAAGTATCTAAAAACATCTGATTTTGGGAATAGAACCACCAATAAACCTCATTTTTGACGGAAAGAGCAATCAGCATAACCATACCAAGACCATCAAAATTATGCATACAAGAAAGGAGAAAGAGTAGTGAGTGGAAAATATTATGAGTCTAGTGATACCATGTTGGAAAAAAAGAGTTAATTTTTCATTTAGTGGAATAGTTCTACAATCATTATATATGTACATGATAGAATTAAAATAGAACTACAGCTAATTACTTACTCTAATTAAGAGCTGATTGATAATAGATTTAGAACTAATTACTAATTAGAAAACTGATACATGTAATAATAGTTGTTTCAAACAATAACAACTTTTATGATAAAAACTATATATTACTTATAATATAAAACTTGTTTTTATAGTATAAATAGATAAGTAATAAATTTACAAAAATAATCATATGTATTTTTATATCAATTAACTATATTTAGAAATTAATTTTAACAAGCCTCTCATAATGCAACAAAGAAAACTATGTGTGAGTTGTCAAACTTATAACCCACATTAAATAGATCAGGATTTACTAGTTCAGGTCAATTTGAATAATTCAATACCCTAATTAAGATGAGTGGGCTAAACTTGTTTTGTTTTTCTAGAGCAATTGCTTTTGATACTCATTTTTACATCTGAAAACTGAAACCCTCCATTTTTTTGTCACCCTCCTCCGTCCTTACCTCTCCATCTTAAACCCCAACTCCCCATTTTTTTCATCTACTATCCTCCACCTCGCTCCTCCACTCAAAATTGTAACCCTTGTTTTTTCGAGCCACTCTCCTCCACGGCTCCACCCTATTTCTATATCTTTAAAGTTTAAACTCCATCCCCTCCCTCGTTTTTTTGGATCACCTTCCTCCACCCCACTCACCTCTCTCACTCTCAAAACCCCACCCCCAATTTTTTTTTTATCACCTTTCGCCATCTCACTCTCTGATATCAAAACTCAAACCTTCCATCTCTCTTCCACCTTCCTCCGACCCATTTCCCCATCTCAAAACTAACCATTATTTTCTAGATATTTCATTTTAATTTAATTAAAATAATATGATTTGATGTGACGGAATTGAGAAATTTAATTGATTGCATAATATAAAATAGTTTTACACTAATAATACATCATCATTAAACTCTTACATTTTTAATAATTTTGAAAACTATTTTTTGAATAGTTGCTTCAAGGGAACCCAAATAATGCATAGAGTATGACTATGAGTAATGCATAAGCATCTATCTCTATTTTTTAAGTTTACGCACCCAAGTTCAACATCTATCTTTTCTCTTCTCGGATGTTATGCATGTGTGTGTTCAATTCCAAATTGAATCACAAATTTGTATACTTTTGTTTCCAGTTACAAGAACAAGCAAGAAACACAAGAGTACTCGTCGCAATCACAATCCCTACTTCTTATACAACAATTGACAATGAAATAAGTATGTTTTCTAATGCCTTTCTATGCTTATTCTAGTGCACAAATAAGAACATACGGTAGAGTCATCTTCCTTAGGAAATTAAAATTGGAGATAGATAAAAGAGATGTTTACACATTATTCGTGCTCTGCGCATTTGGGGTTCATATTTTTTGTTTGTTGAAAAAATTTGGGGTTCCATTGAAGCATGTTTTCGTACCGTATTTAATACACTCTGAAAATTAATTTTCAAAAAGTTTACCCATTATCAAAATAAATTCCAAAATTTAGTTTCTAAAAAGACAGTATTTTTTAATGAAAATTTCAATAAAGACAGAAGTGGTTGTGTTAATAAAAAAAAAAATAAAGAAATTGTAAAAGCAATTCCCCTTTTCATAAATTAATTATTGTTGTACTCTGAGTGCGAAGGTATCCTAAAAAAACTAACTTAACCACTTGTTAAGATATTAAAATAAATGATTCATTATTTTTCAAACATAATAAATGAATACTTGTATGTAAATTTTTCAGCAAAAAAAAACTGGTACGTTAATTAAGCTTAGAAAGAACGGTCGTAAAATTGTGGTTAGCTCAAAGCTAATAAATGATTAAATTAGTTCAATAATTGCGCACGCGTGTGCATGCGGTGAAGGGGGTGCATTCATTCTAATTTTTTCAATGTAAAATTAATTTCAAGGAGAAAAGTCTTCTAAAGTAAGCATGTTTAAGGATGTATTCACTATTTGTAATATTGAATTAAATGTATCATGATCTTATCTCACGAGATTTAAAGATGAATACACCACTGGTGTGCCAAAATCATTTCCCTTTTGCTAATAAACATGAGCTTGTAAGAAGTCAGAAACAGTAGTACTGGGGGGTTTCAACTTTCAAGCAAGTAGACAAATCATAAAGGTGACGCCAACACAACAAGCAGTCTTCTACATCACAATCAAAACAGGCTTTATTCCTCAAATGTATAAAAGGCCAAATTATTTTCATTATTTATATTGCATAGTTCTTCCAAGGGTCATATAAAAGTTTACATGTACTCTATCACCAGTAATTACTAATTACAGATAATCTTCGTTTCAGTCCAAGTTAAAAGATACAAAAGCATTTGAAATATAACATGTTATCTGTGGGGTGTGGCAAAAGGGATTCATGAGCATGCTGACGTAGGTATACAACTACAAGTCAAATAGGATTTTATGCAACCGCTAAAGGGTACCCCAAAATCCATAATTTCTTTACTGTGTTTGGAGTTTATATAAGAAGGTTCAGTCAGTGTCTCTTCAGATACACAAGTCACGCGTAAACGTAATCATGCTAATGATGTTCATACAGCCACATTCATGTACACTATCGGGGCACATGCTGTTACAACAGCAGCAGTAAGAGAATAAGTTTGGCGGTTGATCTTGTTTTTTGCAGAGCCAGCTCACCCTTACTGTATATGAACATTTGTTCTCATTATGTAATAGTGATGTAATTCATTTTTCTCCTAAATTCAATGAATTCAACATTCTAATGGTGACCCTGAATCTTTGAAAATGTATCGGTGTTGCATGTGCGCTATTTCTCTCTTTTATATTATAAGTTAGTCATCATAAATTACATTTTTCCCAGAAACATTTATAATTTAGTGAAATAGTTGTGGTAGGTAATTGGACCATTATCTACAATGGCTTTCCACACCAAGAGACAAATCTTTTGATGCATAATTTGTGCCCCACAAGTCCAATCCATACCACATATTGCAATATTACAAGTTCAAACTTTTTTTGTTTTGTTTTCAAATCCTTCAAATATGGCTATAATAAGGCTATTTTATCAAGTCTTCTAATTATTCTAAAGCTATTTTTAAGTAAAAACACCCTTCTCCTTGCACAAAATGATAATTTCACTGTACCATTGCTTCAAACAGCCTCATGCAAAATTAACACATAAAACTAGAACAAGATCAGGTACCAAATTGCAAGTGTTTGACGAGTTATCATTCATATAACGCACTATCATCAACAGCAAAAAATACACAATCCAAATGAATGAATGATTTTACGAAGTAAAAGCAAGTTAAGGGGGGTGACTGCTCTCACCTCAAAACACGTATTTGGTATTTTCAATCAGAAAACACTGCTTATTATAGATCTCTGTGTATAAAAGTTCCCTTTCCCCAAGATCAATCTCAATTACTTTCAATTGAACTATACTCCAAAAACATTCATTTTAGGAGGAAGTGTCTGTACTGTGTACATCACAGTGGAATCACCAAGAATAACTAGGAAGCACAGAGGATAACCTTATTGCCAACTAAAAAAAGTTCCACCTCTGCAAAATTCTACTTTCCTTGCATGTTCTTTCTCTTTTCAAAGCATTCCCTCAAAGCATATACCTCTGTCAAGAGTTCATCAATGGTTAACTGTTATTGTTATTATTATTATTATTTCGGTGCAAAACTGCAATGGTTAATTCAAATACAATCATGGAAGGTAAACTTGCCGAAGAAAATAATTTACAAGTTCTAATTCAATAAAATAAACTCAGACGAACAATTAGCTATTTGGATTCCAAGTGAAAAAAATTTCCATGAATTCCAACAATGCATTCTTACACACATTCAACTAGAAATTTAGAAATCGAAAACACGTTACGCACACAGAAAGGATTAAAGGAACAGAGAGAGTGTGGAAAATGGATACCATACCTGGCTGGCATTCTTTCCAATTCCGGTTTGTTCGAACAACGCAATCCTGAAAATTACGGAAAAGGAATTTCCTCAATAAATCGACAAGTTCGATGAATCTAAAATTTGAGGGTTTAGGAAGGGAAAATAAGTAAATAACAAAGGGAAATGAGGTTAACCTGCATCAAGCGATAAAGAGAAGAGCATTCATCGAGCTGATTCACGTTCTCGTCATCGTCGTCCACGTCGCTCTGGTGAAGGCCTTGCGGCGGCGGCGCCAACGGTTTTGCTTCGCTCCGGTTCGCCGGTAGCTGTTCCATTTTTTTGTAACTGCAACCTTTTCACAAAATACAAAGACTCACCCCTGTATCCATCGCATATCACCTCTTCAAAGAGTGCGTCAAGAAAAGCCAGCACGTATGCATAATTTGGAATAATAAATCCGGAAAGTGTATTCTTTTTTGTATATTCCGGATTATCCAATCCTGAACTGTAAACAGATCTGAAAAAGAATCTTAGAACTTACCTCAAAAAGTTTGCTTCGGCTTAGAGCAATGAACGTTGGTGGAGAAACTGTGATGATGGAGAAAAAGGGAGCAACCATCGTGGCGGAAGCTCTCAGACGGAGGTTCTATGGAGGGCAATCTTGGGATAGTCTAAAAAAAGCAGGTGCAAGAAGTAATTCGCAGTACTGCTTTCTGAAATACTAGTGGGCTGCTAATACTCTGAATAATCAATTAGATTTTGTTATGTATTTGCCAACATTACATTAATTTTTTTTTTACCCAAATATTGCCAAAGTTTTTTTAATTTATTTTCTAATCGTAAAAAATACACAATTATGATAAAAAGGTTTTTTATAACTAATATATATTTAAATAAATAAAATTTTATTTAAAAAAGAAACATATGTGATATTTAATTCTCAATTTGGATAGGCAAATGTAGTAGTTTCTGGTCTCTCTTTTATCTATTTTCTTTTCTCTTTATATTCTCTCCCCTCTCATTTCTTAATATCTTTTTAAAAGATTTGCAAAAGCATCACAATAGAAATTTGTGATCCTAATTATGTTAACACCACAAGTACTACCATGCACGATTCATCTGCAACAAACCAGAAATTTAATAAAAATAAAATAGAAAATGAGACAAACATGGGTTGACATATACCAAATTTATCAAAGAAACAAACATGAGAAGCTTTTACTGAAACCTCTATGATATTACACATCCAAAAATAATATTCTTTATTTTTTCTTTTAAAAAAAATTCACTTCACAAACTATAAATTATTTGATAAATTCAGTTAAATAACTGACTCGCGAATATTTAAATTATTCTTTTAACATCCCATTATTTAAATAAAAAATAATATATTGTAATGTATGTAAAGTGTGATAAAATACTCAGTTTAATTATTTAATTTGAATAAAAGTTTGTTAAAATTTTCAAACTTTTAGATTTGAATAAACAAATACCTTTAGCATTAATATTATGATGGAAAAAAAATACGAATACTAGTTAAAGATGATCATTTTCTAGAATAAAATTCTTCACAAAAAGACAATAACTTCTATTATATTATTCTGCAAAATTAGTTGTTATTGTTTTTGCTTTTGTCAATTAAAAGAGACTAAAATACAATTTTAACCTTCTATTTTACTCAATTTATAATCTTGGTCCCTATAGAAAATAGAGACATTTGTTTTCTATTTCTGAAAATTATAAGAATTTTACTTCAATGGTTAATAATTCAGGTTGTTGATCCATTAGTAAGAAAATATTGACTGCTCACACACACAAAAAAATTATCGACTGCACGTGACATTATAATTTTAATTGTTAATTAAATTCTTTGGTTATTTAAAGAGATTTTCTAATAATTAATATTTTAATTAAATTTTTTACTAACCAAATTAATAATTAAATAACCAATATTATAGTATCACTTTAACGATTTTGCCTCTCTAAATTTGTTAAATAAAAAAATAGAAGTCAAATATAATTAATAAAAGTGACAATGACAGAATTAAAAATCTAATAATATAATAGTAGTGAGAAATTAATGTAAGTTTAAAGAAAAACTTGAAATTTAAGAAATGATTTAAAGATAAAATTATACAATGAAATATGTATATACCAAAAAGAATAATTATCTATATTAATAATTATAGATGATCAACATTCCTAAAAATGACGGTTGAACAAAAAATCTTTTAATTTTGAAAAATAATAGGAAAGCTGCCTCTATCAGATAAAAATTATGGATTACAGGAATAAAATAAGGGGACCCTTTTAAAGAAAGACAATTGATAAATACACCCCTAACTTTTATTTTTGCACCCATCTCTTCTAAGTTTTTAAATTGTTATTACAAAACTGTCCTCAAGTTCTTTAGCCTGACTATTTTGCAGACCTGCAGATTGCAGTCATTCATGCACACACCCTCCTACGGTCCTACCCTTTGTTGATTCATCCAATGGAGCGCATCTTATATTCATTTCTCCTTTCTTAATTTCACTCTTATTTTTTTCTTTGACAAAGTGGTTCCAAAGGTCAAAATCTCACTCTCCCCTGCAACATTGTTTGGCACTCATTCACCCACATGGTGCAGATCGGAGGTGATAAAGGGTGCGATCGTGATGCCGAGGGATTTGAGGTTAGGGATTGGAGGAGGATGGCCAGGGATTTGAATTGGTAGAGGAAGAGAGAGTACGAGAGATAGCGCTTAGGATGAAGTCGAAGAGAGCATAGCCAAAGACAATTGTTGGTGTTTTCTTGATAGTTTAAAGGGGGGGTTTGGTGAAGGAGAAGGTAAAGGAAGCATACGCTGATATGCTAGAAACTAATTTTGGAGTTCACTTTCTGGTAAGGGCAATTTTAGAAAAGAAATTGAAAGGAGGTGCAAATAGTAATAGCCTAAAAACTCTATTTTTGTATTAACATCTTTTGCAGTGCATAAAGTGCTAAGCGGTAACCTAGTTACTATAGAGAGACGTTCCACGCTTAAAAGGCTTTATAAGGCCTGAAGCTCTTGCAGCCTCAGCATAATAAAATAAAGGAAGAATTAAATATAAAAAAAAGAAAAAAAACTGTGGATTTTCTTTCTGATTCTCTTATGTTCTAAAGATCAATCTTACCTTTGATTGATACAAATTTTGCATCAACCGGGTACGTCTGGATCGTTAGATACTGTTATAACTCTGTTTTTTCTTCCGCGTCTATTGGGGATCTTCTGTCTTTTCAGGGGCTGCCAATAATATTGAACACATAATTTTCTGTCATCACTTTTCTGATCTGTGACTGTGTGTATAGTATTGATATGTTATTGAATGCATTTGGGTACTTTCTATTTTCTTTCTTTTTCATCTGGGTATGTTCTTAATGCTGTGAGCACTGGGTACATGTTTCTTGGTAGCTTTTGATTTTTTTTTTTTTAATTTCTCTTATTTTTTTTCTGTTCGATTATTCATTGGTTGGTTGGTTTTTCTCAATCTAAATGTTTCAGGAAGTCATATATTATAGGCTGCAATACCGAGATTCAGAGGTAATGGATTTTCTTCTTAAAATTCTAGCATTGAATTATAATTCAGTGTTAGTTTTTACTTCTTTTCCTTTTCCTTGGTCGATAATATTAGAAAGCTTATTCCGAATTTCCCTGATCAATTTTAATTTTCAAATTATCCCTTTTAACGAAACTTGTATTTGGATTTTGTAAATTTTGGATGCTTGTGACTATGCTAAATAAATTCGTAAAACTTGACGATATATATATATATATATATATATTTTCCTTCATTTAAATTCTGATTTGTAGATAAATGGCATCATTGGTAGCCAGTGGTAGCAGTCAAATGGCTCCTTCAGTTTCTGTCCAAGAAAAAGGGAGTAGGAATAAGAGAAAATTCAGGGCTGATCCACCTTTAGGCGAGCCAAATAAGATTATTCCTTCCCCTCAACATGAAAGCCTCAGCAATGAATTTACTGCTGAAAAGTTTGACATAACTGCAGGTCATGGACAAGCTAGTGCTTCTGACATGTGCAGTGTAAGCCAAGATCATTCTGATGGGTTGAAGCTTGACCTTGGATTGTCTAGTCCTTTACCTTCATCTGATGTCAGGCTTAGCCAACCTAAGGAGGAACTTGAGGTTGATGAATTCCATGATGCCGATTGGAGTGATCTCACTGAAGCCCAATTGGAAGAACTTGTTCTGAGCAATTTGGACACCATTTTCAAGAGTGCAGTAAAAAAAATTGTCGCGTGTGGCTACATTGAAGACATTGCTACGAAGGCCATCTTAAGGTCTGGCATTTGTTATGGATGTAAAGATGCTGTGTCTAATGTAGTTGACAATGGTTTAGCATTTCTTAGAAATGGCCAAGAGATTGATCCTTCACGAGAGCACTATTTTGAAGATTTAGTGCAGCTAGAGAAGTATATTTTGGCTGAATTGGTCTGTGTTCTTCGAGAGGTTAGACCATTGTTCAGTACCGGGGATGCAATGTGGCATTTGCTAATTTGTGACATGAATGTGTCACTTGCTTGTGCAATGGATGGTGACCCTTCAAGTAGTTTAGGTAGTGATGGCATTGATGATGGCTGTTCTTCTGTTCAGACTGAATCACAGTCAAAATTAGAAACAAAAGGTCCTGAATTAAGTCTTCCAAGTCCTTGTAAATCAATCTCCTCAGGTTCTCAATCCGAGAAATCCTCTGTGGCAGGAAATACTGGTTTGGACAAGTCAAAGAAATCTCAAATTCTTGTTGGACTATCGGAGAAAGAGGCTGCTAATTCTGGACGTGATTCTATTGATAAATCATCTAGTACTTCTGGGACATCTCAATCTCCTTTGGTGGAAGAAAAGTGTGGGAGCGTCAAAAAGGTCCATTCCAGTAGCAATAAGAGAGACTACATTCTTCGACAGAAGTCATTCCACATGGAAAAAGGTTATCGAACATATGGATCCAAAGGGTCTTCAAGAGGAGGAAGACTAAATGGCTTGAATGGATTAATCTTGGATAAAAAATTTAAATCTGTATCTGAGTCTACTACCATAAACTTAAAGAGTGCATCGATAAACATAAGTAAGACAATGGGAGTTGATGTGACACAAGACAATTTAAATGCTGATTTTTCATCTAATGATGGACCATCAACCCCCACTGCATTTAGTCTGGATTCTACTGTTAATGTTTCTCAGTCAACCAATACTTTATCTTCAGTGCATGAAGCAAATGCTATACCTGCAGTTGGTAGCCCAAATGTATTATCAGCTACCGATACTGATCTTTCTCTTTCTCTGCCTTCAAATAGTAAGTCTCCTACAACAACTGTCTGCTGCAATAATGAGGCACCTAATAGTAGTTGTATGGGGATACCTCATGATAGGTCCCTGGGGAAGTGGATACCCCAAGATAGAAAGGATGAGATGATTTTGAAACTAGTTCCAAGGGTTCGGGAGCTGCAAAATCAGCTTCAAGAATGGACAGAGTGGGCAAATCAGAAGGTTATGCAGGCAGCTCGTCGGCTGAGTAAGGATAAGGCTGAGCTTAAGACACTGAGACAAGAGAAAGATGAAATTGAACGTCGTAAAAAAGAAAAAAAATCTCTAGAGGAAAACACTATGAAGAAGATTTCTGAGATGGAGAATGCCTTGTCTAAAGCGAGTGCACAGGTAGAACGAACTAATGCTGATGTCGGGAAACTTGAGGTGGAAAATGTTGCACTGAGGAAAGAGATGGAGGTTGCTAAGTTACGAGCGGCAGAGTCAGCCACAAGCTGTCAAGAGGTCTCAAGGAGGGAAAAGAAGACCCAAATGAAGTTTCAATCATGGGAGAAGCAGAAATCCTTGTTTCAGGAAGAGCTAATGAATGAAAAACACAAATTAGCTCAGTTGCAGCAAGAATTAGAGCAAGCTAAAGTGCAACAGCAGCAAGTCGAGGTATACTATTTCAAAGCTTATTCTAACTGCTTTTCAATGTGCTTTTTATTTTGTAATGGTTCACCTGATCTCTATGCTAAGATATATGGCTCAGGTTGTAATTTGCTTCGGTTTTTGTTCATTATAAAAGCCTTGTCCCTAAAAAGTAAGAACTTATAGTTAGGGAGTGTAATTATTTGAAATTTTAAAATTTCCCAACTCTCATTTAATGCTCAGAAATAAATGAAATAAATTTGAATTGACACGCATTGACATTTTATTTGTTATTCATCTCTATGCATGGTTTAACCATTGACATTGTTTCCATTAGAATGAGTGGGTAGTGCTTGTATTAAATGAATCAAAATGTTTTCTCCTTTCCACAGTATTAGCTAACAAGGTCATATCCTTTTTACCTTCTAAAGGGTCAAGAATTGAACTGCCTTCTCTCACCAAGGAATTAATGCATATGATGATCTATCATCTTTTTTCTGTCCTTGTGCATCTTGTTTGATTCATACTTTGAAGGTTCTATTCATCTCGTGGTGGCAAGACTTATCTTTTAGTTAAAGTATTGATACCAGAACCACAAAAATGTAAATATTGTTTTACATAAGTGAAACATGAGAGTACAGTTGGGTACATGTGCATCACTTGAGATTCTGCAGATGCCACCATATTCAATGTGTAAATGCCAAATGAGTTTAGTTATGAAGTCTGTTCTAATCATAAAGGGAAAATATCACAGGCTAGGTGGCAGCAGGCAGCAAAGGCAAAAGAAGAACTCCTCCTGCAGGCCAGTTCTATAAGAAAAGAAAGGGAACAAATTGAGGAGTCAGCAAAATCAAAGGAGGATATGATCAAACTGAAAGCAGAGGAAAATCTGCACAGGTACAGAGATGACATCCAGAAACTTGAAAAAGAAATTGCACAACTGAGACAGAAGACCGACTCTTCTAAAATTGCTGCACTGAGAAGGGGAATTGATGGAAACTATTCCAGCAGCTTTATGGACGGGAAAGGCACGGCTCTGAAAGAATTGCGGGCCACTTTTATCTCAGAAATGGTTTCAAATTTAAATGACTACTCTTTGATAGGGGGTGTAAAACGGGAAAGAGAATGTGTCATGTGCCTTTCTGAGGAGATGTCTGTTGTATTCCTCCCATGTGCTCATCAGGTTGTTTGCACAAAATGCAATGAGCTCCATGAGAAACAAGGTATGCAAGACTGTCCTTCTTGCAGGAGCCCCATCCAGAGGCGTATTTCTGTCCGTTTTGCCCGTACATAATTTATTTACTTGAATGAAATGAGTGTTTTGAATAATGTCTGTTGGAACACTCTTGCAAAGAATAATGCATTCAAAATCATGCATCTCGAGTTTAAAGATACATTAAGTTGCTTTCAATGCCAAGGTTGATTTTTATGTTACAGCCTTTCTTTCTTCTGCTGTTCTGGTTTTGCTTGAACTTTCTTCTCTCGTGAAGCTACGCTTGTCTTTCTCTATTAAATATAATGCTCAGCTCTTACATTTTTATCCTCATTTGTAATATATAATTTTTTGACTCAGAACAAAAATCTGACAGTAACGTTTGCTTACATGAAAATCAAAATGGAGATTCTGGTCCCATAATGAGAAGGCCACAACATGCTCATTCAGAATTAAAAGCAAAATGGAGTAGATGAATAAGCTTAAAAAATAAAGCAAATTAAAAGAGAAAACATCATATCTACAGATATTCTTAATTACTGAAATGAAATTATGACAGAATGTACGAGCTGCAAGGTATACACAATGTGTCAATTCCTAAATAAAATTCTAAAAATTGTTAGAATGAAACTCTTTGTTTCTGATGAAAAATACAAAATATCATTAAGCAGGAAAAAGCCATAACATTTTGAAATTTTACAATATTTTGGACTGGTTTATTATTATATTTAATTTATAGACGAAATTGGTTGATTGTAGGAAGTTTTAAATTCTACCTCTTGCTTGCAAACTGCTTTCATAGAGGAAAACCCCAACACCTTGTGGGAAAAATGGAGTTGGAGAGCCACTTTTGTAATTTACATTTTACTTACCATAATAGAACAAGATTGGGGGCAGGGTTTCAAAACATTAGACATGAGTTGCATGGTGCCGTTTGTTGCTCGTAGTGATCTTATTTGGATCGAGCAGAATTGCCCCTGGGAGAAGATACTTGTAGTTTATAAAAATGATTGATTCTCCAAAAAAAAAAAAGAAGAGAAAAGATTGAGTTGCATTGTGTGATGTGGCTGCAACATATTGATTGCAACTGCATTAGGCTATGATAGCAGCCCACACGGTGGCAACTCTACTAAGATCAGAATTTAAACCATTGGTTGGGGGGTGTCATTACGAAAGCAATAAGGAAATGCAGGAAGCAATTCAGGGAGTACAGGAAGCAATTGCCTTGGTTGGGACATTGGATCATGCAGTAGTTGGGCTGAGATTTCATTCTGTAGCCGAATCCATTTCATTGTTTCCATTCTCTTCAACAACCTTGCCACTTCATTGGTTTCTTTGTAGGAGGTGGATGGCTATCCTCTCACACAAGATTTTCACATAATAATATCATATGAAAATTAGTGTCTTTCATAATTTTCTCATAGACTAACATAAATTTCAATAATATGCGACAATGTATATGAAGATGGAGGACTAGGTACGAAATTTTATATGATAAGATAATATGAAAATCTCACATGAGAATATCTACACCTGTGAATTAACATTCTTTCATGAAATGCACATCTTGGCAACAAATTGTTATTTTGCGCTCTTGAGCTCACAACAAGAAAGTCTATATAGTATTAAAAAATGTAACATGGAATCATTCACGTCTTTACTAAAAGCTTAAACTTTTGAAATTAATTATTCATGTCACGGTAACAGAGTATCAAGTACTTTAGAGTTTGATCCTTGTCATCCTTATTCTTGTAATAAAAAAAATTGAATTTCAGGCATAAGGTAGGTGAGCTGTTGCATTATCCATATTTCAAGTGTAAAAGGATATTGTGTGATGAGATGTGATGAAGATATAATATAAAATTATTTACGGGTCTTCACCTAATAGCATAAGATTTTAGATTTTTCAGTTTATGATATTTAGACTTTTTGTAATAAACTTATATATATATATATATTAAGAAATTTCGTAATATCCTTGAATATTTAAGGATTCAGATATTATTATTGAGAATTCTTCTTTTCTTTTTTTTGATAATGGGAAAAAATAAAAACAACACTACAGCGCAACACTACGCGGGAACGAGACACCCCTCGCCTCTTCGTCAATGATAGCACGAAACAGGGGAGGGGGAGAATACATCAAAGATAAATCAAACTCCTTGATGGCCAAGGTTTGCCAAAACTCTCTTTCTGTTAGTGTGCCTAAACTCATTCAATTATTGGAAAAAAAAAAGAAACTATACCAAAACCTTTAGATTTTTCAGAGTACCATAACTACTTTCCGTACATACTATGTGTCTTTTGAGAGCGATCTTTGCCATAATGCTGAGATCACAGGTTCAATCTTGGATAAAGATATGTACATCTATTCTTCTTAGACTCCAGTAATAAAGTATTTTGTGATTCTCTTGAAACTTTCTTTTAGAACGCGGCCAAAAAAGGAATGTAATATTGGTGATTTATTTATTTGTATGCACAAGGTGCACCTTCATTAGAATAGCTGCTCCAATTGTACGTACTACATCATTTTGTAGTTATCAACTATTCTTATTAATGATTTGGAAATGTAATTACTCTTGTAAGCATTTTTTGAGTACGAAGACTTTTTTCTGGATTTTTTGTATCGAAAAAAAAAAAAGTAGAATCGTCATATATATATTAATAATAATACAGAATAAAAAATCAAAGGCATAAGATAACCCACTGATCCGGAGAAGAATGTTCCGCCTCCAAACTTATCTTTGACAAAAGAAGGACTATGCTTCCAATCTAAGCGTGTTAAGAATCTAGTGAGGTACTTATAACACATGACAAACTCATGATGGCAACGCAATCAATGGTTGTAGAGCTTGTGCTAACTATGAGGAAGGCCTATGGTGATGCTTCGTTTCTAGAAATCGTGCTAGCTATGAGGAGGACCTATGTTGAACTTGTTGATGCCTGGTCTTATTCCACCGGGAACCAATCGACGATCACACGGCTTATAAACAATTATGGTGGACCATTCAATGGTCATCTCATCGGTTCTATGATCATTAATTCTATTATCAACTTTTTTAATGTCTTTATGAACAAAAGGTAAGGGACTTGAACAGCTTCTTGCCTGATGTTTAGAGAAGGTATCGGCCATCAGCTTTGTACGTGGAGATTTGTATGGAGTAGTCCTTATTTGATTTCCTTGCCATAATTAAGCTTTTGATAGATTTGCATCAACTTTGTAATCTAATGCTGCTAGCCAATATATTCAACCTGAAGAAATGCTAGCTACACCTTCCCTGTAATACTCTCTTTGTGTTTGACTAAATTTTAAGAATCACCAATTTTGGTGGGTCTAAGTGATCAATGATTTTCTCCCGTAAGTTAGATGTGGGATCCACCAAAAAATTGTAGCCTATCATAAAGAGTATCACTAGCACTTCAATCATAAACTACCCACTCTCAAGCTGAATATTATACAATTTTACATCTATTGTTAGTCATGCTTATTGCAAGAGATAAAAGGCCTCAATGATTTAATATCATCAATATCTACTTGATCTCACTAACAATATTCTAACTAACAAACTAACTATTGCTAGTATCAATCTTTTAATTAACAATTTTCTGAAAAATCTTTTGGGCACCAAGTTTTTATACTTAACTGAGAACGGTTCAAATTTTTCAGCTTAGAATTTATCCAATGGTCACAACTCAATCTATTTCTTGTGACTCAAACGTTTCAATTCGTCGAAGGTAAGGTCTTTTTTGTCTAATAACAGTGTGCAAAAATTATTAGTGGTTAGTATTTAATGAATTGCATGGGATTTAAAAAAAACAGAAAGAATTTAGAAGATATCAATTAAAAGAGTAAAATGTATTTAAAATTAAGGAATATAAATAGTTCTATCAAAAGAGAATTTGAATTTGAAATTGAAGAGAGATAAAAAAAACAAATTAAGAATAACACAGGTTAGGTGTGAGATTACTCTTTTTTTAGGAGTGCCAAGACTATTCTCTATAAAACTCTGTATAGCCTAATTCAAATATCTAATATTACTAGTACAGATTCTATCATTGTTCATCAGTAATGTAGTTTAGTAACACTAAGTGTATCATAAAAGTTTACCTATTGTAACAACTGCATGATGATTTCGCATTGGTGTGGTCTTCGGATCTTGTCTGTCTCTCACTTTCTCTACCTACGTTATTGACTTTTGTTTAGTGAAAAAGACTCTAATTTGTTTTCCAACTATCCTTTTGAGGGTTAGATAGCTCCATCCAAATGACAATAGCATACTGCGCATACAAATTTTATCAAGAGATTATTATGTGAAGTTCAGTTTTCTTTTTTAAAGAACACAAATATTTCCTAAGGGATTATTATGGATAACAAACTCTTTTTTCTGAGCAGTTAGCAGCTGCAGCATGTCCAAAGCTCTGAAACAATTCTGTGCCGATTGTTTAATATACTCAGCGATAAAGTTTAGGTTGTTTTAAAAATTGTAAGCTGGATGATCTAATTTTTATATAATAATAACAGCTCCCACACCAGGTTAAGAGGAATGTATAATTTAAATTTTGTTCTGGACGTAAGTAACAACATAGCAACTAAATTATATAGCTCTTTTATAATACACCCGAGAAAGCTAAGATTTCAACTCTCACATATTATATAAGAAAAGTATAAATCTGCATCAGCCTACGCAATGGCTTCTATGCAGTCAACAATGTCTGCAAATCACGGGATGTATATGGAGGCTTCCATTCCACTGGTCATTGTCTGACCCTACTTAAAAAAATCATTAGTTAAGTTATGCAAATTTTTATAATGGTTTTGTTATTATTAATTAATACTATTAAAACAGGACGTTAGTTAACTTATCTGTTCTTGTTGGTAGCAGTTGGCCTTGTTTTCTTGTGTTGGAAAAGAAGCTCAACAACATTGGCGCCATTGTCAACTCTTCTGACTCTATCTACCTCCCTCCATGGAGTAGTTAGGACCTAATTTTGTCTCCACTTATTCCATATATTAGCTCGTTTGTAAGATGTGCCACAATTAAGGTGGTGAAAGAGAATGAACATTTTACGAAATTAGAAACATTGAATTTTTATTTTTCCTTCCCAATAACCAGTTTGTTAGATTGTTTCTCTAGCAAGATGTTTGGTGTCATTAGAAGAAAACTCCGGCACCTTTACTCAAGGATATTGTGGCTACTATGGAAGCGTCCCAAGTCTAAAGTTGTTATCAAAAGGTTTAGAAAATTGAACTTTAAGGGTCACCATAGAGCAGAATTGTGTAAAAACAAATCTACAAGTGACTCAAATGGCCTCTTAGTTGAGTCTCAATCTGGAAGGCCTATTAGGATTGCTACATTCAATGTTGCAATGTTTTCACTTGCACCTGCTGTTTCAGAATTTGATGAATGGGTTGTCTCCAATCATGAGCATGGATCAAACAAGAAGAATCTTCTCGCAAAGGGTGATTTTCCAAAGAGTATACTAAAGCAATCTCCATTGCATGCCTCTTTGGACAAGGCTCAGAATCTTTCTGACTCCGATATTCTGCCACGTTCGAATTTGAAGGTTTCTATCAATCTTCCTGACAATGAGATTTCATTGGCAAATAGTAGATTGCTTTCTTCAATGGAGAGAAAAGAGGGTACATCAGATACAATCATGGGAAATGTTTCTGGCAGGCATCAAGTTCCAGCAAGGTCTCCTGTGTGCTTTCCTTTCATTATGAATTACTGTGAGGGGACTGAGAGGTTCACATGCAGAAGAAGCATCATGGAAGTTCTGAGGGAGATTGATGCTGATGTGCTGGCCCTGCAGGATGTGAAGGCAGAGGAAGAGAAGAACATGAAGCCTCTTTCTGATTTGGCAGCTGCCTTGGGGATGAAGTATGTGTTTGCTGAAAGTTGGGCTCCAGAATATGGAAATGCCATCTTATCCAAATGGCCTATTAAGAAGTGGAGAGTTCAGAAGATTGCTGATGATGATGATTTTAGGTGGTTTATTTCTCCCACATTTTCATTGAAATAATTGACACTTTTCAGTTTTCATCACGAAAGTAGTTGGTTATTATTTGCATCTTTTCGGGGGAGGTTAACCCCTCAAATCGATATCCATACATTGAGAGATTAGTCTTTGGCTCTCGGTTGGAGATACCTTAGACAACAAAAAAAGAATCATGAAAGTAGTTAGTTAGTTATTATTATTGTTGTTGGTGACGGCTAAGCGATTGGACAATTGTTTGTGTGGTGTAGGAATGTTTTGAAGGCTACAATTGATGTGCCCTGGGCAGGAGAAATAAATTTCCACTCTACTCAACTTGACCACTTAGATGAGAATTGGAGAATGAAGCAAGTACATGCAATAATCCGCTCCAATGACCCTCCTCACATCTTGGCAGGAGGACTTAATTCTCTATATGGAGCTGATTACTCATCTGAGAGATGGACAGATATTTTTAAGGTAATGTTCTTAGTTATCACAATTCACAACTACTTTCATTAATTTGAGTTTCTTTTCCACACCCATCTCAGAGAATTTTTTGTATTGTAGTATTATGAGAAACTTGGAAAACCTAGGCCAAGGTCAGAAGTGATGAACTTCATGAAATCAAAAGGCTATGTTGATGCAAAGGATTATGCAGGAGAATGCGAGCCCATTGTCATCATTGCCAAAGGCCAAAGTATTTTACATTTTTACTTATTCAATTGCTTCTATGCTTACTAAATTTAGTTTATTACTACTATGATTGTGATTGTTCAAACTTCAAAAGTTTAATTTGAGTGCTGAAATAGATGTGCAGGGGACATGCAAGTATGGCACAAGAGTGGATTACATTTTGGCCTCACCAAACTCCCCGTACAAATATGTACCAGGGTCCTACTCAGTCATTTCATCAAAAGGAACTTCTGATCACCATATAGTGAAAGTGGACATTATGAAAGTAAATGCATCTGCTCAGAAAAATGTCATTAGGCAGTGCAGGAAACTAAAGAGGAAAGTTGTGAAAATAACACCACCATGTTCTGCAACAGGTGTAAGGGAATCAACCCCACCTCCCAAAATACTTGTGCCATAAGAAATTGGTTGATAGAAGTCATATGGTATATTTGGATAAGCAATGCATTTTCAGTTAGTTGTAAAGTTAAAGCGGTATGGCCATGCAATGGAGTTTGACATTTCTCAGTGCCCTTGATTGAGCCTCAAATTGATGAGGTTTCCAAATCCCATATATGTATAATAATATTGAATTATTGCCCTTTCCAGTTTCCTTTCATGTTTGTACCTTGTCCTTGCTGGATGCTTCAAATAAATAATTCAGTTCAGGGTGTGATAACTGCACTAAAGAAAAAGTTAGAGTGTTCTGTATGTAACAATGTAATACCCGATGACCTTTAACAAAAAAATAATTTATCGAAAATTATTAATTATTAAATTTTTATTAGGGAATCGAACTCATGATTTTTTCTTCTTTTTTTCTTAATCATCAAATCCACGTTATATTTCTCCTTTAACAATATCTTGCATCATATTGCAAGTAATTTAAAGATTAAATTAAATTCAAGCAATAGTTGAGTTTATTTTGGTCTTGGCAACAGGAAATCCTGATATTTACGATTCAAACCACTTGTGCCACTTGATGAGGTTGACTACGGATCTCCCAGATTGACTTCCAACAAATATAGTGCATGAGTACACAATTAGTGTTCTTTTTTTTCTTCTGACATCTTTAAGATCATAAGGAGTGACTGAGGAACCTAATCAAATTTCGGATCTTTCTAAGTGTCACAATACAATTAGACCATTATGTGCCGGTGAGTACCTACCCTGTAAAATTTACACGCAAGTTCTGAAGTCCCAATCCGAAGAATACTTTCGGAAATATCGGCCCAATTTTTAGACTAGGGCTTAGAATTAAATTTTGAGCTTGAATTAAACTAAGTTCTTTTAAGTCTTATTTGATCATAATTTGATTCAGGTTTAATTCGCAAGAAATCCAAAAGAATAGAGTTTTATCAAGTTTTTTTTGTCACATGTCATTAATTTAATAAAATTAATGTGGTAAACTAACGAAAGAATTAAATTGGTCTAATAAAGACACGTTAAAGGACTAAAGTGAAAAATTTTATACTTACATGACTAAATTAAAATGAAAAAATAAAATAAGATGAGAGATCAAAAGTATATTTTAGTCTTATTATATTATTATTAAATAAAAAGAAATTATGCGTCTTTAGAAAGAATAAAATACAATACATTAAATAAAAAAGTATAGTTAGATCAATATATATTATTTATTTATCAATTTGACCTATTATGTCAATTTTTTTTTTATAAAAAATGGAGATGTAGCAAAATTATAAGAAGCTTAAAAGTTAATTTATTTTAAAAATAGATCTATATGATATATTAAGATTCAAGATTTTTAAAATTCATTTAATATTTAAATTATAATTAATTAATTTAAACAATAATATATGAGAGGAATTCAAAATAAAACAAAAATTTAACTTGATATAATTATTATTTTAAAATTATGTAATTTAATTATAAAAATGATACTTAAAAAACCAGGAATAAATATCTAAATTTTTAAATATCATATTTAATAAAATTAAATGTTATTATTTTATCCATCAAAATAAAACATTGAAGTATACTTGTGAAATAAATAAATTGGGGATAACGTGTGGATGGGCTTGGTAAAAGGTACAATTCACGTAAAAATTAGTCAACCGAATCGGGCTTTTGCTATATCCATTTTCCTTTTTGCGTAGTACACTCTCTTTTGTTTTTATTTTAATTTTTATTATCATGTAGACCCTTTATAATTTATATTTATACTTATATATCCCATTCCCATAAGTATGCGATCTCAATAGATCCTTTAAGTTGGGTTCGTGAAGTGAGCTTGCAGCCCAATCGATCAAGGGTCATACATCATATAAGGGTCACACTCACACCTCTTGGCTGTTTTACCCCCATATCATAAGTCATAGTAACTCCTTTGTTGAGATTTTTTAGGGTCTCTTTAAATTTTATTTTTTATTTATAAAAATTGAATACAATATAAAAATATTTATAAATATAATCTCAATAAATAAATAAATTCAAGCAATACATTACTGTATAATAAATATATAAAATAAACTTTCAATGATTAAGAATAACATGCATTTTTTTATAGTAAGAATAACTTACACAAATATTACAACAATTGATATAAATCAAGTTTGACCAAAATATGCAAGTTGGTAACAATTTTATTAAATTAATCCTATCACTATTAATCTTTTTTATTAAAAACCCATGCAACACGTACAATAGTAGTTACTAGGAGTATAAATGAAAAAAATATTATATTAAAAATTAAAATTATATAAAAAAATTAAAATAATAATTATTTTTAAAAAAAAAATTCTTATACAACAATTAACAATTATTTTAGAATGGAGTGAGTAACTTCTCTTAATTAAGAAGCTTTGCATAAAAAAAAATTTTGAAGCAACATGTTTCTGTTTAACAAATATATAAAATAAACCTTTGAATGATTCAGAATAACATATAAACATTGCAAGATCCGGTAAAAATCAAGCTCGACCAAAACATGCAAATTGGTGCATATATATGAAAGAGAGATATTATGAAGTCTGAGACTTCTGTTGGGTATCGTTGGAATCAGAGCTTGTAGGGTAACCAATTCCATGGCGATGATTAGGGAACATAACGAACACAGTACTAGCAACTGCTCCAATAACCGGTGGCACCACCTGCATCAGAATTTTCTCAGCGGGCTCAAACTCCGGGTAGAAACACCGCACGGTGTTGGTGTCAAGGAGTCCAAGCACAGCGAACACAACCAGCGAAAAGAACGCATGCACGAAGTCCCCGAACCGGAGTTTATACGCAGATAAATTAACAGAGTCCAACGCCGGCGAAGGCCACAGCCCCTTGGCCATGACGACGGCATAGTGGAGCTCGCCGTCTCTGCCGGTGTAGCTGTCGGTGAAGGAGGCAAAGGCGCAGCTGAATGCGCATATGACAAGGAAAACGCCAGTGAGGTACTTGTGAAGAGTGGTGCAGTGTCCGCTGTTGGTTACGACAGGGATGAGGAACTGGAACAGAATGACAGTGCCAGTGGGGAGGAGCTTGACGAGGTTTCCGAGTCCCGAGAATGTTTTTGTCGACATTCTTGAAGATGAAGAAGTGCCACTAGCTGTTTTGGAGGCTATAATCATGTTGTTTTTGTCACTCATTTTATTATAGCTAGGTCTTGCAGTTGAAAACTTGACAAAGTTGCGCAATTTGTGGTTGGGTCTGTTAGGGTGATGTTAATTTGTGCAGTTTTTTTTATAGAAGGGGGGAGAGGGAGATAGGGAGTTAATTAATATCAGTTGCTTCTACGTAGAGTTTAATTCGTGATGTAATCTTGCTTTTGGTTTTGGAAACAAAGAAAGACAGACCAGACTCATCACCCTGCAGCTTCAATTCTAACTCAAGCTTTCACAAGAGCATTTTTCCAATTTCTGATATCCTTTAAACGTCACTTCCTTGTGGCTTCTGCTTACTGCTAACATTCGTAGAAAGTAGAAACAAACTGCAATTAATGTCCAAATACTGTTATATATATATATATATATATATATATATATATATATATATATATATATATTATATTTACCTGTAGAAATTGGTAGATATTATGGAACAGACTACCTAATGAGTAATAATTGTTCCCTTTAGAGGCAATAGAGTTCAAGATATTGTCTACCTATTAACATCCGGCAGTTAATATTGGGAGTTATATTATTTAGTATAACTTTTTATAATATAATATTGTTGAATTTAATTTAATATTTAGATACCAATGTTTGACAATTATTTATATTAATTCTTTTTACGAGTAACATAAGGTTTTGTTATATGTTGTGTCTTATATTTTCTTATGATTTATCCCATCCCCTGATTACGAACAATTCTTTGAGGCCAAACAGCTATATTATAATTGATTTAATATTTTACTAAAAATTAAAAATCAAAGTATGCTTTCTCTCTCTCGAACATCCTCGTATTTTGCTGATTCTTTATATGATAATATCATATAAAAGAAATTGATAATTACTTATTGAAATTAGATTATACTGTTTTTGTATACTTTTTTATAACTAATCTTTTATGAATAAAATTCCCAATTATATGAATATGAAATAGTGTTGTTAAGCATTATTAAAATAATCAGATATTTATATGGAGATTTTTAGTTGCAGATTGTTTTTATTAAATATTAATTCATTTGAGAAGTCAAATTAATTCCATCTTCTTGTTTCTTTCATGAGGATCCTTTGTTTTTTAAGAATTCAAGGGGATCTTATACTAATAGTACGTAAACATAATAATATTAAAACTTCATAATCATTCAGCAAATCAGAGTTTTAGCTTCCAGAGCATGAAATTAAATTTACGTCCACGTAATTCAACTATCATCAGTTATGCGGCTTCATATAAATTCTAAGCCAAATTATGTGAAATAAACAATATACTTATTACCAAAAATCATATATAATCAACTTCATCGATCAATTCCTTGTACGAGAAGTGTATTTGTTTTGGGAAAAGCTGTGTTTAGCTTAAATTAGTTTGAGCAAGAGCTTAGATCATTCACAAATTCCTTGGACGTACGTGTACCTTTTAAACAAACCAAGCGAGAAAGTCATGCATAATTAAATGATTGGTATCATTTGCATTCTGTACATCAAAATTATATCCTTGAATATTTTTTCTGTTTTCCATGAATGATTGATTGGTATCAGATTTTGCTTCCGTTTACTGACCTTACAATATTAGAGTTAGAAAAAATAGCTAACTGCTTGATTTGGCTATTGCTCTGTTATTACGCACTTGCTGATTGAAGTTCTTTACTCCAACTAATATTTAAACCAATGAGAGGTTGAGATTAGAGAGTTGTGAGAAGTAAATAATGCTGCATAGTGCATACTACGTACAAGGGTTTTTGTCAAAGGGTATAGTGGTATAAAACTTATTAATTAATCACAAAAAAGTATTGTAGCACTTCAATTTTATATTCTTTTGTGTCACGGTTAAAAGCGATTTTGTCATGATAATTTTAAATATTTTATACCGTATTACCGTTGCTTACTCATAAAGTTGTAAAATATATGAAATTATAATTTTAAGGGTGACAAATTGAGTCAATCCGTTTCTTCCTATTATTATTTATTAACCTATAAAAAAAATTGAGAGAGGACGAGTTTACCTATTTTTGTATAGGTTGAAGTTTTCAACTCTCAACATTGCATTGCAACGTTACTCAGGATGACGTTCCTTGAATCCGACCTAGAAAAAACAACTCTTGCATTGTAAAATAATTTCCATACTACTCTACTTTCATGAATATTTTTTTATTACTATTTATTGCAAAATAGTCATAGAATAATGTAGGATCACACCAGCCACATATGAGAGGGCCGAATGTAAACATTCATATGGACGTTTAAGTGGGCCGGTCACACATGTGAAACATAATGTACTCTTGTTTTGTGGACCAGCCTTGTGGAACTAATGGGCCACGCAGAGCTTCGCCTAAATAATCTTCGACATATGAAGCAAGGGTAAACAAAAAACTTTATCATTTTACTAGGGTAGTTGTGAATCTGTGAGATTCATTTACCCAACTTCATTTATTTCTAGGGGTCCCACAAAATACATTAATACAATACTCATCTTTTTATGCTTTCTTGAACGTCACATGTATAATTTGTTTCAATTGGATTTTCAAAAACTACAGTCTGGGAATTGGTTCTGGAAATAGTTCCTGTAGGATAAACCATTGTCATTTTCCACATTCCAAAATATTTGTACACCAATACACAGTATAAGCTTTCTCAGCCATGGATATTAGTAGGCTACTCAGGCCTACTCAGGCATTAAAACAATGAAAACACTCTTCTGTCACTTAATGTTATTTTCTGGAATATGTTTAGTTTTTGTCAAGTCTTGTAGTTTTTTGTTTAACTACAATTGTAAAGGATTCCCAATTTTATTTTTAATTATTACTGTAATCTTTTTATTATCAATTATTTTATACTTAAAAATTATGTTAATTAAAATTTAAAAGCATTATGAAATGAGTTTTTTTTTATATTTATTTCGTTTAATATTGGACTTCAATATTGCATAGTTGTTAGTATAGCAAAAAGTCAAGAACTGGTGAAAAAAATGTTTTAAACTTTAACTGATCGTATAGAAAGAAAATATTCATTGTTAGTTTTAAAAGTTATGTTAAATTATTATTCCAAATAGATAAAAAAAAATTGATACCATATATATGTATTATATTTTCCTTTCTGGAGGAAATTAATATTTTTGCTGGTTCAATGTCAGAAAAATTTTAAAAATTTACAATCATATTGACGATTTCGTTAACACAACATTCATAATTAAAGCTGAGAATATCTTTTTTTTTTATAAAAAAAAAAGAGTTAAAACTGAGGCAAAAGTTTTGTTTTGAGAAAAGTGGACATGGTTCTGCATGGCATAGTTTATTTATATAATTTCTAAATTTATTTCAATTCAAAACTATTTTTAAAAAATCAAATTATTTACAAATCAATTTAGAAACAAAAGAAAAAAAGTCACCGAACCAATTGAGAATTTTGTTCACACAGTACAATCATAATTAAAGAAGACACAACATGAAAATAAAGAGAGAGAAAAAGAAAAAGTTAAAGCTGACAAAAAAGTTATAGTTTTGAGAAAAGTGGATCATGATTCTCCATGTCCACGCCGTAGTTTTTAAGTGAATTTGAATTTTTATACTCTTTTGAAAGGAATTAATTTATTCTTTTATTATTTATTTTTTTATATTTTGTTCTGTCTTAGAATTGAACTGTGCATAAAAAGAGAGTGCCTTTAGGCTTAGGCAACTTGGGTTTCTGCCACAACACAAGCAATAGTAGCATAGATAAATACAACAGCTGCCGACATTTGAACATAGGCGTGGCTATACCCATACGTCTCTACACAACTCTACACAATTCTCATTTTCATCAAACACCACACACCAAATTATCGAGGTCTTTCTCTTTCGTCTCTCCTTCTAAACAAAACACAGAAAATTATAGACCATAATTTTATGGCTTAAAGAAGATTTCTCATCAAAATTATTTTAGAGAATTTACTAATATTTTGGAATTGGAAATGCACAAAAACACAACCCAATCTTCTCCACCAAACCTTGGTGAGTTGGTGGGATTTGCTATGCTATCCTCTGGTTGGCACAAAATTTCCAAGCGAAGACCAATCATTCCATGATCAAAGTAATGAAAATATGCAATGGGACAATGATTCAGTATCTTTCAGCCTTATACTGTTTCAATATTAGTATTATTTATATAAGCTAGTTTGTTTTTCTAACTTTAATTAATGATAATTCTTTTTGTTCATGGAGACTTTTTTTCTCAGATTATTTCAGGATGAAACAAAATAAATAAATAAAAACGAAACAACCTCAAAGATAATCTGAATCTGGCCAAAGTTCCCTATTTAATTTTTCACTTTACATTACAGAAGGGTATACAGATCTACAAGCAGAATCCATTTTTAGCCCACATTAACAACCCCATACACTTCCGGATTTCACAAATCAACCCCCATCTTCCTCCCTTTTTTCGTCTTGTTTTTTGCTTTAGCTTATTTTTTCCATTCCTACCTGAGATTACAACCTAAATATACCCTTCACAACACATCCTCCACCACCACAACCACAACCACAAGATCTTACAATCTTACAAGATGTCACAAACTACTCCAAACTTCTTTTAATAACACTTTCGCCCCCAAACTTTCCCCAATTCCAGATCCGCCTTCCCGATTAAAAAAATCACGGTCGGGTCATGACTCCAAAATCAGAGGGGCTTAAAGGAGAAGCAGAAGATTATAGATTAAGGAAGAGAACGAAGAAAGGAACACAAGATAGGTTTTAGTTGGGTCAGACCCCACCCGAAATCCGGTAATGGCACCGATTCGGCTCATTCAAGCCGGAGAAGACGCCTAAGATCACGGGTCGCGGAGTCGGCAACCGCCACCGCCGGCTGCCTCTTCGAAAAAGACGGCAAGGGCAGCGCGCTCGGCGACGGCGACACCGCGAACGCGGATCCGGCGTAAACCTCGCGCCCGGATCTGAAATCCACGATCCGGATCTGCTTCGGGACCATTTCCGGGTCGGGTCCGAGTCTCTGGATCCCAACCACGACCAAATTATCACCTTCCTTCCTCAAAGCCTCTGTTTTCAGCTTCGAGTCGAGCGATTCCCCCCTCCGGAGAATCGTGACCTTCTCCATCTCCAAACTCGAAAACCTCGAATCATCGAAACTGGGCCTTTTGTCCGCAACCCGTTTTCTCTGTTCGGATCGGGTCGCCGGCTTCCGATTACCCCTGGAATAGTTGTTAACGTTGTTGTTGTTGTTGTTGTGGGTCCCATAGGTTCTTCGGCGGGAAAACCCCGCCGGTGGAACACCGATGCGTTGGGTGAAACAATCTTGTGGCCGTAGAACCTCCGTGCCCATGATGTAGAATTTAAAATTAGAAAAGAGAGAAGGTTATAGATCTGAAGGAGGTCAAAGTTTTGTTTGGAGTAGGATGTTTTGCTCTTAATTCTTCCTTGTTTAACATATGTTGTTGTTGGCCCTCCTCGTAAACAAGGAGAGACGAGGGGTGAAATGGGAAGAAAAAGAAAGAGAGGGGTTGAGCTTGGGGAGAGAGAGAGGGTAAAGGGTGATATATAAGAGGGGAGAAAGAGGAAGGAGACAAAGGTGAGGTGGGTTTCCACCGACTTTGAGATGCGCGTGGAGAGAGAGAGAGAGTGGGTTTGATTTGACAAGTGGATCGGGTCTTTCCGTTAACGGTGGACGTTTGTTCTTCAACACGTCACACTCTTTTTCTTTACCCGAAACTGACGTTAGGGAACGGCGCCGTGTAGGCTCGGTTAGTTGTCATTCTCGATGACCATGTTTCCAGGAAATTATTATTTTCGGTGGGGTCCAGCTGAGTTTGCCCAATAATTATGCAATTTCCAAGATTTTTCTTTTGAAAAAATTTATGTATATTTTGGCCATCTTCAAAGATTTGCTTAAAATGTAAAAATGGTAGGAATGGTTAGCCTGCTAATAATGAATATGACACCTGGTCATTTCTGTAGTCTACTCCCACTCCCAGTCATTACTCAACTATTCAAAGTTTCAAACTGTAAAATAACATTGTGATTTTCTGAATGAATACATATTGTTACCAAGTGTTTGGTTGGAATGATAGAAATAACTTAAAAATAATAATAAAATAAAAATAGATGAAAAATATTAATTTAAAATAAAATATAAAAGATGTACAACTTTTTTTTTCTTTCTATTTTTTCGATTTTAAATTCCTTAACCTATAAGTTGTTATAAACTATAATTTATAGATGAAATTAAACTTTTATATTTTAATAAATAGATCAAATATATGGTTATGCTTTCGCGAGCCATGCATTGGTATATTTGTGCGACTGAATTTCCTAACGAAACTCTTTTGAGTTCAATAGTACTATTGGGAGACTTCCCATCTGGCGCCAGACACTATGTTAGTGTAGCCTAATATACAAACATTATCTTCTGAACAATATATATAATGATCAAATGAAACCACACGATTTGACTCGTACTACTATTAATTAGAAATTAATATGTGTGCATGTGTATAAATAAAGGGAGAGTAATGATTTTGCACTTCACATGGCTTTGTTCATGCTCTTAATAATGAATGTTGTGGAATAATTCATTCTTATCTAGTTTTTAATGAGCATCTCAACTTGGCTGTTCCCTTACCACCCATTTATTTGCTAACCTGCGATCATTCTCTAACCTAATTTATATTATTCATATAATATATTTTCATAATATTCTTTTATAACATTATTATTGTCATCACATCTTTCATCTTATTATTTTATACTTCTGTCTCCTTCCTTTTAATCTCTCTCATAATTGTATAAACTTTTGAACAATTTTATTACACACAAAAATATCTCAATCACAAAATAATTAATAATCCATAAAATCAAGGCTAATCTTTATAAAAGATAAACAAAAAAAGATGGTCATGCTGCCATGCAATATATTAAAAAGTAAGGGGTGAAATGGACATTTCACCTCTCTTCATGGGTGTCAGTGTTCGAATGAAGCAAGCGGAGTTTTAGTCAAACTTTTCATTGCTTACTCAAACAGAAACACTTGCCCACTTGAACCGGTTCTTGTCTCATTGGATTTTTAAAATAATAATAATAATAACCCCTTTAAATTGAAAATTCACTTTAAAAAACAAATGAGAAGTTATTAAAACTAATTACGTAAATGATTATAATATGATTATGAAAAATCATTTTAAAAATTAATTGTTAAAATTTAAATAATATAATTACGTATATTATTATACAAATTTAGTCAGAATTTGCAGCATTAATTTTTTAATAATAAAATTAGTATTCTTATCTTGTAACTTTATTTTTTTTTCAATTTGATTCTATAAATTTTTTATTTTTGTGATAATTTTTTTTATATTTTAGGTTGGTCCATTTTATCAATTGTTTTTTCACCGCTACATTTTTTTTGTCAATTATTATAGCTTTTTTTAAACTGTAGTACCACAAAAATCAATATGAGAAAAAAGTAACAAATTGAAAAACCATAAAGAGATAAAGGATCATTAAGGTTAAGATTTTATCAGACTAACAGCCCAGAGAATTCACAAATACAGTCGTATGTCAATTTTGAAACCACACTATAATATTACTTTTTTTTTTTTGGTAATATAATATTACTTTTTTATTCATCATCACGAAAGTGAATTTAACAAATTAAGAGATTTTCAAGTGAAAGCTTAGTCAAAATTCTCATAAAACTTTATAATGTGTATTACGCGTAACATCAAATAAATATCATAAAGTAAAACCATTACAAAAAACTTTAAGAACTGTAATCACACTTAAAAAAATTAATGTTTTGATAAGTATGTTCAATGCCTTATTGAATGTCACGTGTAATTGTTGTTGTTAGGACCTAAAGTTATCTGTTTAACAATTTTTGTAAGGCAATTTAACAAATTTTGTTAAGTTGTTAACATGATATTAGTTGATGATGTAAGAATTAATATATTATTTGACATATATATATATATATGATTCATTCAATTATATTTTTTTTGTCAAATAAATTAAAAGTGTAATTAAGTTAGATCATTATATGTGTCAAGTAATACATTAACTATCATGCTATCAATATGTGATCATATAATGTCTCATAAAAAATCAGTTAAATATTTAATAAAATATTAGTAAAATGATTGAAATTGTACAAATGTAATACTTAAATAACCTAATGCATACAATTGAAATTTAGAGGGCCAAAATCATACAATAACAATGTGTGTAAGAGGGAAATGAAGGGAATATGATAAATTTTTTTGAGAAATATGCTTGTAAGCAAAGGTCTTTATGCACGTTTTTTTTTTTTTTTTATGTTTCTACATTTCAAAATCACAAGGGTCAATTTAGTGATGAAGTGCAAGTATAATGCATGAGATTATAAATTTTAACCTCAATACAATTTTGTTTTGGACATGGCTTAAGTTTTTGCACAATGGTTGATCACCAGCTAATAACCATACACCTCAACGCCTAGTAGCTTTGTTTGGATCCTGAAGTTCAATCTCTCACCTCAGTCTTAGGCCATTTGCGTGAGCCATTGACCCCAATGTAGATCTTGCGTCTCGCACTTGCCTAAACATGGACTATCGTTATTTTACCCATAAACATCGTTGTTCTACCAATTTGCTTATTTTAGATGTTCGAATCTTAATTTATAAGTGATCATCATCGTTAAACATCAAAGTGAAGAATTGGAACATTGCTACTTTTGACATCCCAAGGCCAATCTTGGAGATTGTACACGTAGATTAAATAGTGTTGAATAGATTCCCAACGTGCTTGGTAACACGTCTATTGCTCTAGGACGTAGATCCACTAGAAGTCAGAAGTTATAGATATAGGACACTCAGTCACCGGAAACAATTGAGTATAATGAGTTAAAATATATAAAATTAAAAAATATAAAATATAAAAATACGAGAGTCGTGAGTTAAATATATAAAATTAGAAGATAAAATTAAAAAATATTAGATAATTATTTATAATTTTTTAAAGTAAAGAGATGTATGTGCACACTCTCACTGTATATTAGATCCGTCACTGGTTATAAAGTTTGTTTGGCTTAAGTTTTTTAGAAATACTTTTAAAAGAAAAAAAAAGAAATTTTTTCATAAGTAAAAATAAGCTTTTCATTAGCTAATTTTTAGAAGTTTATCAATATAACTTCTCTAAAAGATGATATGACATTTACAAATAAGTTAATAAAAAATTTATTTTAACTTATATAAAAACTTATTTCCTTTTTTTCTTCTTATTTTTTTTTTCTAAATGTATTTCTAAAAAAAATTACATCTAAACATAATCATAAATAACTTTTCGCGTCTTACTGATTTTAACGTGAAAATCCGACTATACTTACGTGGATGTAAAACGCTTAACGCATGCCAAAACATTGCTATCCTTAACACGCTTATGTAAAACTACCACTTATCACCTAGGCACATAGTTGGCATCACAATGCATAATGAACATTCTAAATTCAAGTCATACCAGTTTCAGTAATTAAAATGATTAATAATGTGTGCGCAAATCATAGTATATGCTGTTTCATCTTTTAATGTCAGAAAATTATATAATATTTCTTGTGTTGTGTACAACCAAAACATAATTTTGCAAGAGGATAACTACTTTGTCTTGTTCTGTATTAGAAGAACTTTTAGTATCATAACTTGAAATAAAGGTAAGATTCACTGTACCTCAAAAAAATCTTCATTAGTTCGAGCAATTTAATTAACGAAGCGAATCAATATAAATATATGAACAAATCAATCGTCGTTGTTACTACTTTAAAAAAGTTATTGTTTACGCACAAAATAATATGTTAGTGTTTACGAAGTTTAATAAATAAAAAACATTTCAGATAATTCAGTTGATAGAGTTGTGTAAGTTATACATATTATACTGAAATTATATTTTAGACATTTAGTATTCTAAAGTTATACATCTTATAATTTTTTTAAAATCTAAAATGTTGTCATACATTTTTTTGGAAGATAAAGTAGGGAAAACGACAGGTAAGGATCCAAGGGAAAAAGCAGACGTCTTGACCTTCCTTTCTTAGTATATCCTTTATATATATGAAGAAATAAAAAGAAAAATAAAAAATATTAATGAAATAAACATAAAAAAACAAGTTTTTGAGTTGATATTTGCTTTAATTTTTTTAGTAATAGATCATATATGTAATTTTATCTATAAAATTAACAATAAATATTTTAAAATTTATTATTTATTAAATGATTACTTATTAGAAATTAAATATTTAAATAATTTTGTAAAAAAAAATTACAACTCTCCCTTAATACACTCTTGGATCCATCCTTAAGTGGGGTTAATTTTTTTTTAAAACTAAATTAATGATAAATAAAATTATTAAATGATTAATTTAATGATAAATATTTAAATATATATGTATATACAATATAAAAATTATTTACGACATTAATTTAATGATATTTAATTTTGAAAATAAATAAAATAGGGCATATAACATTAGATCGAGTTTTCTCTCTATATATTTTTGCTGGATTAGAGTTTTCTCTATATTATAATCGTTGCACTGTGCTTTCCTTGTTTCTTTTTTTCCTTCGCCCTTTCAGTGTTTTCCATTGTAGCTCCCTTTGACTTAGTTCAGGACCCAATTCAATGTTGAGTTTTAACTTCTTTTTTGAATAATAATAAATGATTCTCTATCCCCACATGTCTGTTTCAATAATTTTTGCTAGAGAAAAAATGTAGTGGAAACAAATCAAATACGCTTTTCAGTTTTCATAAGGTGTGGGGTGGATTAAACCTCTTTTCATAATAGTTAATTAATTGCAAAGAATATGCTGTGTGTATTTTCGTCTCCTTTTTCCTGTACAGTTTACAAACACGGAATAGAAACTAATACAATGGGAAGGAGAGATGAAACATCCAAAGAAGGGATAGGTGGCTTGAAAGGAACATGGGTTGGACTCATTTGTCAATTCATTTAACTCATATTTTTGGCGGATTAGATTAATGTGTTAACTTGTTTAATTCGTCAAGAAAATAAGGTGGGACGGTCAATCTATCAGCTTTCTTTAATATAATAATAAGGTTATATATGCATTCGATCATGTTTAAGTCTTAAAGGATTGAAACAAAAGTTCTAATGATCTAATTATTCCAAAAGTATTAATTTCTTCTTTTGCTATATTTTTTATAATTAAACTTGAATCCTTGATATTTTTGAATAAATAAGGAAAATTAATTAAGTGATAATTGACACAACATATACAAAAATGATACTAGATTAAGTTTCATATACATGACAATGTTGATTAAGTTAATTCTAGTATGGCATAAGAGAAATTGAGCCAAGTTAATATATTTAAAAAATCTCTTAAATTAAGGAATTTAAATTTTATAAATAAAAGAAACAAGAAGTGAAAAATAACTTAAAAAAGCATTTGATTGGAATGGAGCATTTGAAAAATATTGCATACCCTAACCTGCCGTTTTCTCTCATCCAGAACTAATCATATGTGCACAAACAAACTGACAATGAAATTGAGCTTTTATTTTGGAAGGGAATGTTAAGTTTTAACTTTATATTAACTTTTTTTAATAAAAAAAATGAATGAAATTTATCCTAATTTTATTTTACATATGTTCACAGGTTTAAATAACTCTTATCCAATCCTACTAAACCCAACTCAATTAGTTTGGGTTGAATTTTGTAAGGATTTTGGTCAAATTTGACATAATCTAATTAGACTCGTTCATGTATAATTTTTTTTAATTTGATCCAAACCCGTAAAATTATATAAATTAATTATTTAATAAAAAATACATTAATTTTTAGCCAACATCGTTTATCAAATTAAATTACTCATAATAATTTTTTTTCTTTTTAAACTGTTGTTTTTATTTCTATCTTAATTTTATTTTCATGCTAATAGTTTATATATAGTGTTTTATTTCTATCTAAAATAAAATATTAACATTGAAAATATAAATTTTATTAGTCAAATATTATCATCAATTGATATCTTTTAAGTACATTTAGTATTATATACTTACAAAATTTTAGACAAAAATAAATTATTATTTTTAAAAATTAATTTTACAAAATAAAATATTTTTCAAACATTCATACTCTATTATCCAACCTGACCCAATCCATGTATAATGAGGTTGATTTTGATTGAATATATTAATAAAATTACACAAACCAGATTTAACCCAACTCAAAAAATTTTCATCAAATTAAGTAACGAATTTAGCCAAACTCAATCCCTAAACACTCTTACTTCCTTTGGGTAAGTGTTCCGTTCCGAAAGAACAGAGATGTCCAACGAGGAATGTTGGATGTTTTGATGTATGATCAGACTCTCCCCTCCCGGCCGGCTTATTGAGATGAAACCGACGACAGAAGAAAAGATCACAACGAACACGAGAGCAATTGGGGTGCTGTGTGTGCCGTGTGAATAGAAAGAGAGAGTCAGAAAAGTGTACCTTGAGAATGTCTGGAGGGTTGTATTTATACTGAATCAAGGGCCTTGGGCCTCAGCTCATAAAGGACCTATTTACAGATAGAATAATAGGAAATAATGACCAGATATGGTTACTGGAATTAGAGTCATTACGTACCTGATTGATAGGATATAATTGACTTTCAAATATTTGAATTGATTGAGCAGATTCCTTTTCCCTTTATCCTGATATCTTGGTATTTCCGTAACAGATGCCCCCCAGCTCGGTTGATTAGCACTCTAATCTGCCGAGCTGCATTAATTACTTGCTTTCTTCGGAGTTGTAATGGCCGAGATGACTGTTTGGTGTCGGGACCTCGGACCTTGTGAAACACTGAGTTTCGACTTCGTATAGGGCCGACCTTGTATAGGGCCGACCACGTGTGGAATTGATCTTGTTGGACCCGACCTCGTGCGAAATCGACCTCGTCTCGGTCCTCCAGTATTCTTAATGACCGGGATGCACAATGGTTTGATCAGTCCTTTAACCGATCTCCTATGATTGAGACTTTCGACCTGACCTTGTATGGGCAAGATCGACCTCGTGTCGAGCCGACTTCGTATAAGGCCAACCTCGTATAGGGCCGACCACGTGTGGCGAATCCGAGCCGAGGTAGTCAACCTCCTTGAGATTGTACAATGTCTTTAGTTTCTTCATTATTCTTCCGTATTTCGGTTTCAATGGCCGAGTGTCTATCTGGCCGGGACCATTGGTCAGGCTCTAGTCATATTTGGCCGGGACCATTGGTCGGGCTCTAGACAAATTTGGCCGGGACCATTGGTTGGGCTCTAGACATAGTTGGCCGGGACCATTGGTCGGGCTCTAAACATAGTTGGCCGGGACCATAGGTCGGTCTCTAGACATAGTTGGCCGGGACCATTGGTCGGGCTCTAGGCATAGTTCTGGGATCTTTTTCCCGACTTAGCAACTGTTAGCGTATTTGTAACATCATTATAAGTGTAATTCTTTCGGCCGACCCGATGATTCACCCATGATAGTTACGTCGGCTTGATCATGGCCGAGATAATACGAAACAACGACTAAGCATTCAGAATTTGTGCACAATGAGAAGTTCCTTATAATAAGGATTTTATTAATATTCTTCGAAGATAAGATTTTCATGATCTCAATGACCGATTTGTGCGGGTTGTACATCCCCGAACTTCATTATCAGCTAATGAGAAACACATGATACATCAGTTGTGATTCGGTCTCCCATGACCCCGACGACGGGCTGAATAGCCAACTGAAGGGGAACACATGGGCCCATGATTCCGATGACTGGCTCAAAGCCAACTAAAGGAAAACACATGGTTCTTCTTGGTTGCACTTTGTCAGCTATAGTATTTCTTTAACTTGTCCGCGTTCCATGTCAGTTTGACTTATTTGCCTTCTAGCGTTTCCAGTGAGTATACTCCTTTGCCCGATGCCCCCAGCTCTGGATGACCCGGTACGGTCCTGTCCGCCTTGCTGCTAACTTCCCTTGGGCCTCGGTCGGTCTCTTACCGACATTACTTGAGGTATTTCTTCCGTTGGTTGTCGCCGACCTGCTGGATGGCGGTTGGAGGGTCCGATCTGGGGATTCTCCTGTCGTCGGTTCCGCGGCGATGAGGGTTTTTTGTTTTCCCTCGGGTTCGAGTTGGCGATCTCCATCTGCTCCAACTCCAAGTACTTCTTGGATCGGATCCTGAACTCATTCAAGGATTTGACCGGGTCCTTATAGATCGACTTGGCGAGGCGGGACGTTCCATTGAGGCCGGCGGAAATGAGATGGACGTGTACTCTCTCCTCCAAGCCTTGAACTTGTAGCGCGGCTTCCTTGAACCGATCCAGGTAACTTTGTAGCGTCTCCCCAGACTGCTGTCGTATCTTCCCCAAGGCAAACTCGGATTTGGGTTGCTTCTTGCTTGTCGCAAAGTTCAGCAAGAACTTTTGGCCAAAATCTTCAAAATTATTGATGGACCGGGGTGGCAGGGAATGAAACCATGTCTGGGCGGCCCCTGTTAGCGTGGTGGCAAAGATTCTCGAAATGATAGGTTCGTCGATGCCTCGAACGCACATCTGCATGTCAAACTCGTCGATGTGCACCTGCGGATCCTGGCTCCCGTCATATTTGGACAAGAACGAACCATCAAAATCCTCTAAAAAGTGGGCGTCCACTATCCGGTCTGTGAACGGGCTGTTGTTCTGATGGCCTCGGCGATACTTTCTTCGGTACGTTCCATCACCCCGGCCGGGGCAGCGGGTGATCTCGCCATTTGGTCTCTTTGGTGTCATGGCCGAGGAAGGGTGAAGTGCCTCGTGATGGGGACGAGGGACTCTCCCCTGCTCGGAATGGTCGATTGAGTCTCTGTAGCCGGTTTCGTCGACACGAGCCGATGTCTCTGGTCTCCGCCTCCTTGGTGCTGCATGGGGTTGCTCGTTCTTCGCATTATGCTCTACATGATCGGCGGAATGCCGACGTTCTCCCTCTTTTCGTCTGTTGTCGCGCTCCTCCAACTGGGCGATGAGATGCTGCATGTCCTCTTGCCGCTGAAGCTCATACCGTTTCTCCAGATTCTCCATCCGGGCCAACAAAGATTGTAAAGCGTTTTGGATAAAACACTGGGAGGTCTCTGGGTCGTCTTGTGCAGTCGGTGGTGTATTGGCCGGCACATGCGCTGCTGATCCCGTACCGGAGGAATCGGTGTGGGACAATGCACCCTCTTCCGGCCTATTCTCCGAATTCGGACTCCTGGGTGGTTCTTCACGTCTGACGAGCTGGTGTCTTCTGGTATTAGCCATTGAGAGTTGGTGGGATTTGAAATTTATCGTCCCCACAGACGGCGCCACTGTTCCGTTCTGAAAGAACAGAGATGTCCAACGAGGAATGTTGGATGTTTTGATGTATGATCAGACTCTTCCCTCCCGGCCGGCTTATTGAGATGAAACCGACGACAGAAGAAAAGATCACAACGAACACGAGAGCAATATGGGTGCTGTGTGTGCCGTGTGAATAGAAAGAGAGAGTCAGAAAAGTGTACCTTGAGAATGTCTGGAGGGTTGTATTTATACTGAATCAAGGGCCTTGGGCCTCAGCTCATAAAGAACCTATTTACAGATAGAATAATAGGAAATAATGACCAGATATGGTTACTGGAATTAGAGTCATTACGTACCTGATTGATAGGATATAATTGACTTTCAAATATTTGAATTGATTGAGCAGATTCCTTTTCCCTTTATCCTGATATCTTGGTATTTCCGTAACAGTAAGTAAGTCGAAATAAGAGCTTGGATTCTATTACAACAGGTCTTATTTTAAATATTTTTACGTAGATAAAATTTAAAGGGAAAAAGAAGAAGAAAAAACTCTCCAAAGTTTATTTATATAAAAAATAATTATAGCAAAATTGCAAGAATAGACATCTAATACGATGGGAAGTTTTAAAAAGAGAAGGAAAATGCAGAATATATATATATATATATATATATATATATATATATATGTGTGTGTATTAGTTTGTTGATAAAAACGTCATTTTAATTACTAAAAGTTAGTTAATATACGTGTGACTGTGTGAGTAAGCACATATATTCAATAATGCAAATATTTTAATCCGAAAAGCATAATCTCAAAGGTCAGTGATATACAACGTGTGAGTAAGTAGATGATTAATGGTTTAACTTTTAACTATACTAATTGATTAATTAGGTAATAAGAAATGTCCTCCTAATCCTGAAATCTTGACATGATGAACGACCTACCTTTGACAAGTTGAAAACATGAATTATAGTTAAAACATTATCTTTGTTTTAAAAAAGATGTAAAAGCTTCCTACATAGATTAGAACACCTTAGATTTTCAAACATTGTATTAACATACCATTACCAATGTGAAGATGTCCCACCAAATGCACCTTTGCTGTGAAATTTCAACAATGACGTGAAAAGATCTGGTCAATTATTATACAACAGCTTCAAACCAAAGATAAGAGGAACACTTAGAGAAAATCTACTTGCACATCCATTCAGATTTCTGAATCTAAATGATCGTCCAAAAGTTATGGTCACAAAGAAGCTGATGAGCAATCAAAAGCATTCATTAATGGGTTAGTAATTATATGCGATGATGAATGGCCCACTAAATACAGGAAAAATCTCAAGGTTTTTCGTTTCCCATCTCAGAGGCTGAAATGAAGGTAACACAAATTTTCAACCCCACAAAACTCGTCATTATTAATTAGCACTAAGAGCACCGGTAGTGATAGATTTCAAATTGGGATCTTAGACTACTTTTTGGTAAATCCCATAATGTCACATTGGATTAAAGATCTCTCAAGATTTTTTCTATTTTTTTTCTTTAATGGTAGATCTCATTTTGAGATCTTAAAGAGAGAAAAAGAAAGAAAATTTATTATTTTTTGAACAATGTGCAGATCTTAAGAGATCTTCTACAAGAACCCATCCTCCATGTTGAAGATCTCTTCAACTCCTTTATTGAGAGATCTAGTGAAGATCAGATCTTGAACTCAAGATTATTGCTCAAGATCTTGAACTCAAGATCCTTATTCAAGATCTTACACTAAAGATGCTCTTAACAACATCGTGTTTACTTTTATCAATAACTACACATTGGGCCGATTGGCCCTTTATTCAACAAAAAACAGACTAAGTTACTTTCTATTTACACACTTCAGTTTTGATAAGTACCACCCCCATATCCCCTTTTTATATTTTAATCATTCATTATACCCTTTTTCCTTAGCAAAAATGGGGCGTGAAAATAGAAAGTGCCTAAGACTAAATATCTAAAAGCCCAATGGATGATTTTGGTGTCAGTTAGCCATATGGATAAATGTTCATGATAGGAAGTAGCCAAGTTAAGGCATTATGGAATGTAAATTTAGATTGTGAAATAAACTTTGAATGCAATGATAGATGTATGATACAATAATGAAAGTGTAGGATGCAATAGTCCCAAGTTATGGTGTTCGGCACATAAAGCCCACCCCAATTGAAGTATGCTGTGCTAGGCCCATGCCATGCAACCACCCCACTCAAAACCTCAAAATCAAACGAAGCAGGTACATAGTAGCATATATTTTAGTGTATGTTAAAATTTCAGATGAGAGAATTGAAAAGCATTTTAGTCTCAAAGTAACAATTTGCTTTTCTTTTTTTTATTTTTTATTTTGTGCACTAAAGTTCACGTTATATATTAGAATTTGTAAAATATATTTTTTCAACTTCAATACAAACATAACTTACTCTTTCAGGTGTCCTTGGGTTGGACGCAAGAGTATTTGCCGATTGAAAGAATGCAAAACTGAAGAATTGACCTTTATGTCATATGCAATTTTTATTTTATTTTTTGACAAGATGTCAGACAATGGTAGAGAGGCAAACAATGATAGCCAAGTAAAAAAAGAAGGTCAGCAAGGTGACAAGTTGTTCTGAAACAACTCTATCGATTGAAGATGTTTTATAAACTAAAATGAAAAAAGGAAAGAAGGTGCTGCACTACAATAATTTTTGGATTTGGATCCTCTCCAGCAAGGATAAGGACTGTAGGATTAATCTTATGGATGAGATTATGGTGAATAATATAACTTGTGCATTTAAACGCCGATGCCGCAATCACTTTTTAAGTAACTGTAACAAATACTAATTGGTGTTGGGATTCTAAATGTAAGAGAAATTTAGTTTTTGTTTCATAATTTAGTGCTCATTGGTGTTGGGATTCTAAATGCAAGAGAAATTTGTAGGTGGATAAAATTTGGATTAGTAGGAAAAAACTAGATTTTGTGAAGAAGGAAAAATAAATTAGAACGATGGGTCGAAAATTACCTTTGCGGCGACGAACAGTGATCGGTGGTGGCAGCAATAAGGGGAGAGAGTTGGTTAGTTGGGGGAGGAATAATATGACGTGAAGGATATAATTTTGACTTATTGAGATTAATTAATTCAGAATAATTGTTCATTTCAAATATTGGTTCAACAAAGTAATATCTTTATTTTTATTTTCTTTGTCCTGATTATGGTTCGAATCATTTCCATTTGGTTATGCGGTAGCAGTACGTGGTTTTGGTGTATCTTTTTGGATTTTAATCTCAGCCATAAGATTAATCCTACGATGCTCATCCTTGCTGGAGAGGATCCACATCCATAATTTTTAACTATATTAAAACAATGAAAAATCATGTTAAAAGTTAAAAAAATCAATTCTAAAAGTATAAGTAACGGTTTAGTAATGATTTTTCAAGTGTATTCTCAGTAGTCACTACTCATTATTACAAACTCTATTTTGATCTCATTTCAACTTCATTTTCTTTCTATTAGAAATGGTTCCTACAAGGTCCTTGTGTGTTATCTTTGACTTCCTTGTCAAAGATAAATACCCCTGCACTAATTAATTACGAAAAATTCATGCATTGTGAGTTATGAGTCACAGAAGTTACAGAGCCAATAGCACCACTGTGTCTTCTTGTCTCTCCTTCAAATCCTATCATTCTTCAAACGTTACCAAGCCGCAAGTTTTGGCACCAAACAAAACTAAGAAATTCATTCATTAAAGAAAAAAAAAAAATAAAGTTAAAACTTCTTCCGAGACACTCATCTGTGTCATCTCACTATTCATTCCTTCTGCCTTCCTCTCAGATTCATGAACACAATATGATACTAGCACATAAATCCAAAATAAAATAAATTAAACAAAAAATGTATTATATAATATAGCCAAAATTAAAAAAAGAAAAAGAAAAAAAGAAAAAGGAGCAGAAGAGGAAGATGTTGGTGACTGAATCGAGTGGTTCGAAGGTGTATCTTCCGAAGGAGTTGCTGAATGTTCTACCGTCTGATCCTTACGAGCAGCTCGATGTGGCCCGCAAGATCACCTCCGTTGCGCTGTCGACACGTGTCGACACGCTTCAATCAGAGTCGTCCGCTCTACGCGCCGAACTCGCGGATAGGGACAGGCTTATCGCTGAGCTTCAGTCTCAGGTGGAGTCCATCGATGCCGCACTCTCTGAAGCCGCCGATTAGCTAGCCAGAGCCGACCAAGGCAAGATCTGAACCGGTTCCTGAATCCGGTTCAGTTTACAGTAACCAATTATTTTAGTTATTTATTTTCATTTTCGGTTTGAGATTAATTACAGGAGAGTTTGCTGAAGGAGAACGCTTCGCTCTCCAACACAGTGAGAAAGCTCACCAGAGATGTCTCCTGGGTGCAAATTACGTACTTTGCTTGCTTCTGAAATCTGAATTTTTATTGCATGCAGTTGTTGTTGGACTAATGGGTGGATATTTTGCATGCAGTTGGAGACTTTCAGAAAGACGCTTATGAAATCACTTCGCGAAGATGAAGATAATTCTGTACGTTATTTTATTCTATTATTATATTATCATTAAATGTTAACAAAGAGGGGTTAATTAGGAATTAAAGTTTAATGTTTTTTAAGAAAATATTATCAATACATTTTTATAAAAAAATTGATTATTATTTTTAATTAACTAATATATGTGTTTACTATTATTATGGTTGTAGTTCTTGTGCAGAAGTATTTGTTTTGGTGTACTGAAGAATTTATTTATTTATTTATTATTATTATTATCTTGGTTTGGCTTAATTTATTAGTTTAGTAATCTTAATCTGCGACTATTTGTGAAATACTAAATCAGTTCAACAAAATACTGTATCTACTAATGGGATTCTTTGAACTAGAAACCTTTTGAGATTGATCAATTTAAATCATGAAAGTTTTCCTATAACTAATTAAGCTTCAGTAACTCAATTAGTAGCATTGCTTGGGCTTCATCTTACTGGATTTTGATAATTATCATGTCTGTTTGGTCGAATAAGCTCAATTGATTAATTTTGTGTAATATGCTGTCATTTTTTCATTTCTTTATCCACCCTCCCCTTAAGGATCATTATGAACTTATCTTAAAAAAATAAATTATCATGTTTGCATCGTCTATGATAGTAGTAGCTAACTAATAAGATATTTATTTCGAATGTTAATGGGGGACGTAACATTTTGGTTTGCGTTTGAGTTTGGCACAGGAAAGGAACACCGGACATTGCCGCTAAGTTACATAGTCAAGCAAGTTTCACCTCCACATCGCAATTTGGAGGTACTTTCAACTTGTCTGCTATTCATTATTCACCTTAATTTACTATTTGCCGTTCTGTTGCTTCCTTGATTGTGTGCCTGTATGTAAAGTAGTACAACTCTTTAGTGCCACAAGTGCCAGCACTCATATCACCATGACCAATTAGTCAAGTTAATCAGGGAGAAGTGCTTGTGTACATGTTTCCATACATTGTAATATAACATATTGTTACTTTACATTAAATAATCACGCAATTTTTTGTTCTAATTAGTAACAATGTGCCTGTTGTTAAATATTGGTTAAGTTTACATAGGCATAATGTACAAGAAATTCTCTAAATCGACATTCATACTTGAAGTCTAGATTAGATGGACCCCCATGTGGTATGTGTGCCCGAAGAATTATTTTGGAAAATTATTTAATTGTTCATGCAAACTCTTTTTTGATCTATTAGTCTAGTTTTACAACAAGAGAGCATTTTGATCCTACTGTGACTAAGCTGTAAGCAAATCGGCTTAATTATTTTAAGCTTCCAACAAACAATTATTTGAGCAGTATTTTTCTCATTTTGGGTTTTGATAATTAAGTTCTTTTTTGATTGCAGATGATGATGCTTCTTCAACGCTTTCTTCTAGATCTTCTTTGATGCAAATAAACACTTATGATATGGGAAATTATTTAGCAGAGGATCGTGAGTCTGATGGTGAGTACTATCATCAAATGGGGCAATAGTATACACACATTGTTTTGTGTATCATCAAAATAGACACGATCGTGCCTATATCTTTGGTTTGGTATTGCTGAAAAATGAACAAAAATATGCTATTTATCTTCACCATTCTTGTGTATTTCCAAAATTGCAGGCTCAAAATCTCGAGCATCACATAATCTCCTCTTAGCATCTCAAACTAGCACCCCTCGAATTACTCCCCCTGGTTCCCCTCCTAGTATGTATGCATTGGTGTACCCTACAAGAACATCATCTACGCCTGTGTCTCCAAGGCGCCATGCAATGTCCTTTTCAACCTCAAGAGGAATGTTTGATGATAGGTCTTCAGTAGGGTCACAAACTGGTGAGACTTCCTTCAATTCCTTGCTTGGTGGCATTTGTTCTGCCACATTTTTATTGACATTTTTTCAAAACAATGGCTCATTCACTAGCTTTTCAACATTACCTCAGGACGAACACGGGTGGATGGAAAAGAATTTTTTCGCCAAGTTAGGTGAGGTTGCTTGTTTTAATAATTTATTTTTGCTATCAAACAATTTGCAAATTAACATGACATTTATGAAATAGATTCAATTTCTTTTTGATACTTAAGTCAAAATAATCTCGAGTTACCTAATTACCTAATAATACTAAAATCTATTTGAACTTTTTGGGAGGGGGTTGGAATTCTAAGTGAAACGGCACTTCAATCTGTTAGCACAAATGTTAAAGTGTGTTTGATGATACTTCACTTTCTATTGAATCTTTATTCATTTTCTCCTGTTTGTTATCATTAGCAGTCGTTTATCTTATGAGCAGTTTGGTGCATTTGTAGCAAATGTTAAGGAACTGAATTCTCATAAACAAACTAAAGAGGTAACATCTCTGCTTCCTTCCCTCCCCATATATCTAAATTTCTGTTTACTTGCCATTTGTATGTGTGTGTAATTGCAGGAAACACTACAGAAAGCTAATGAGTTATTTGGGCCTGAAAACAAGGACCTCTATACTATATTTGAGGGATTGATAACTCGCAATGTCCATTAGCACTATCTTGCGGAAATTTAATGACTGAAGTTTTGTTCTAAGTTTGTAACAACTGATATTCGCTCAACTTTAGTCACCTTTTCCCATTGTAAATGACATAGTATTACTTATTGCGTGATAACTGCACGTACTGTACCCACCAAAAAAAGTTTTATTTGAATTGAGGAATGACTTCTCTTTTAGTATATGTAACTTTAGTCACCTTTTCCCATTGTAAATGACATAGTATTACTTATTGCGTGATAACTGCACGTACTGTACCCACCAAAAAAAGTTTTATTTGAATTGAGGAATGATTTCTCTTTTAGTACATGTATAGTGTGTTCTTGGTTCAACCATGAAATGACTAAATACGAGCAGGGACGGGGCAAACTTTCTCGGGTGAGAATTGAACCTTAACCCTTTGGTTATTAAAAATAAGCATTACCATTTTCTCTAGTTTTCAATATTGAACATATGTTATAGTAATTAATATTTGAGTCTCCTTATTTTTTGGGGCCCTATGCGGTTGGGTACCTAGAATGGGCCTAGAATCGCCCCTGAACATGAGCAATATTAATTTAACTCATTTTTGGTGAATCTTATAACTTCATGAGATTTAAGGTCTTCAAAGTTTTCTTTTCAATGATGTAACTTTAAGAACTTAAAAATGTTTGTTTATATACGAAATTATTTTTATATAAGAATTAACACTTTTCTAATGAACCATGATAAGAATTGATTCTTTAAGTTTAAAAAGCTCATAAGCATCTCTCGATTAAGATGCTCTGATGACAAATAACAATTATTAATTGTTTATTTTTCTTCCATTTTTAATTCTTTACTTGCTTCAAATCGAGACATTTTCTCCTTAAGGTTGCTGCCTTTATGCATATAAAAGCAAGGCTTTCTTTCTCCGCATTGGGTTAGAGCTAGATCCCCTTGAACCTTGGATTCAGAAAGTAGCTTAGAGCATCTTTAGTGCTAAATCTTGAGCAAAGATCTTGAGCTCAAGATTTGATCTTCACTAGATCTTCCAATAAAAGAAATGAAGAGATCTCCAACATGGAAAATGAGTTCTTGTACAAGATCCCTCAAACACATTATCCAAAAAAGAATAAATTTTCTCTCTCTTTCTCTCTCCCTAAGATCTCAAATTGAAATCTACCATTAAAGGAAAAAATTAGAAAGATCTTGAGAGATCTTTAATCCTATGTGGTACTATAGGGTTCACCAAAAAGTGGTCTAAGATCTCGATTTAAGATACAATTAAAGATGTTCTTATTGAGTTTTGAGATTATTAATATGCCGCGTTTATTGAATACTCCGTTATTTATTAAGACAACCCTTATTTTGGGATGGAAGAAGTACATATTTTTTTTTTATAAAAAAAACTGTCAATTTTCTCAACCTGATTAAAATTCTGCACAATATTGTTAATTATATAGGTTGGGTACGTAATTAAATACTAACATTTTCGTTCCAAGGCATTAACATTAACTAAAGCCATTTATATGTAGATTTAAAAAATAAAAATACTAAAGCCATTGGTTGGCTACACCTCCACGTCCCAAAGACGTGGGAGGTAGAGAAGTTGGTCATCCCTACGTGCAAGTTCATAAGCCTCTCTCCAACCAGCCACAGCCTTTTAATTAAATTTGACTATCTTAATTTCGTACAACTAACTTGCATATTCATTTTAATTTTTTGTTTTATCAAAGGGTGGAGAAAATTCAGATATATATGCATTAAGAAGAAACAAACAATGAATGAGCAACAAACTGAAGCCGTATTTGGGGCAACAAAAACCGGTGTGAGATAATGACAAGGTTGTAGTATTATCATAGGAAGACAGAGAAAAATCATGCCAACCACTACTTTCATTTTCATGTCTTTCTCTTTCTTCTCTTCCTCTCTCGGAAACTCGATCGTCTTGCCTAGCCTAATATAATTGGCCACAATGACCGATGAACAACGAGAACCACAAGCTTCCCCGAGGTAACAACTATCTATCTTTCATTCATGCATATATGTATTCTTGTTAACTTCTTCATTGGTGCATGTCACCATCACATTCTATTTGTTTTTTCATGCAACGTTTGTTTTTCATCTCATGCATCCAGGGTTTGTCAATTTGTGTTTCTTCTATTAGTTTGGACTTTCAATTTGTATTTTTTTTTCATGTTGGTTTCCTTAATAATATTAACCGACTAGAGAATAAATTAATGTACATTTTTTTTACTTCCAAGTTTTCAACCATGTGATGATCTTGATGTTGCGTTGATATTTATTTTTGTCTTGTGGTTCTGGCTGTCGGTGGTATTTGATCATATACAAATGATGGTTGCATTGGAATTTGTTTTTAGTCTCTTAGGCCATGCATGTCCAATATATTGTCATGCTCTTTGGTTTTTGCTGACAAAAGAAGATTATGTTGGCAGCAATGGCGTCCACAAGTTAGAAAGAAAACAAATAGCTGAAAGGGATAGATCGGTTTTTAGTGGCAGGCGTCGACGACCTGGGTTTTCTGATTCATTTTCAAGCGCTGGTAATTGAAATTCAATTCCCTTTCTCTTCTTTTCTTGTTTCCAACTCTTTTGTTTTTGTTTTTTCTCCAAACATGTGTTGAAGTGTAGAAATTTGAAACCTTAACTCTTTTCATTCATTTGTTACTTCTTTTTTTGTATTAATGATGAAAATGAATACCATAGTAGACTTGGAAGCTTTAGAGATTGAAGAGGGCTCTCCTAGGAGTCAAGGGTCTGAAACCCCAAGTTCAAGGGCCAGCACTTCTGATTCGGAGAGTCAGGGATCTTTTGCTGGGACACCTAATAACAATAACCAGCGGCGTGGTTTCTTTAAACTACTCAAGAAAGGATCACAAATGCCTTTCCAAACTTTTCACCCACTTAAAAATGTTCCAAAACTGACAAGAAGAAAAAGCAAGAGGATCAGGGAGGACCTCATTCCTTCTCTGAATTCTCCAGCTCTTCATGCATCTTTTGACACTGAGTTAGGCTGCTTCAAATCTTCCTGGAAAAACTTCACTCTGGCCGAGATCCAAGCTGCAACCGATGACTTTAGCCATGGTATGCAATTCTCTTTACAGAAAAATTAAGTTTCTATTGATTTGTGTTAGCTAATCCATGGTAATTGGTATGCTAATCCAATAAGCCATTAAGTAGGGTTTGTTTGAATAAACTTCTCTGTAAGCACTTATTGGATAAAAAAGAACTATTGCTTTGTATTAGCTAATCCATGGTATGCTAATCCAATAAGTAGGGTCTGTTTGAATAAACTTCTCTGTAAGAACTTATAGGAAAAGAAAACAAGAAGGAAAAATGAAATAATTTTTTTCCACAAGTACTTGTGGAGAAGTTTATCCCAACAAACTCTTAATCCAAGTAACTCTAGAAACCTTTTTTTTTTATGATGATATATTGACATCATGTTAGCTTGGCTGTTAAGCTACATTATATATGTTTACTTTTGAAGAAAATTTGATTGGGGAGGGAGGCTATGCTGAGGTTTACTTGGGCAAATTGGAGGATGGAAACTTTGTTGCCATTAAACGGTTGACAAGAGGGTGCCAAGAAGAAATGACTGCAGATTTCTTGTCTGAGCTTGGCATTATAGTGCACGTGGACCACCCAAACATAGCTAGATTGATTGGATATGGTGTTGAAGGAGGAATGTTTCTTGTTCTTCAATTGTCTCCACATGGTAGCCTGTCATCCATACTTTATGGTATATATACTAACTAACCATTTTGAGAGTTTCTGGAATGCCATGCAAATTTTGGGATAATAACAAAAGTTATAATTACCTTTTTTGTTTTTCCTTTCATTTGCATGATTTCAGGACCTAGAGAGAAACTGAATTGGAACCTCAGATATAAGATTGCTTTGGGGACTGCTGAGGGCCTTCGCTATCTGCATGAGGGGTGTCAAAGAAGGATCATTCACAAAGACATCAAAGCTTCTAATATTCTTCTCTCAGAGGATTTTGAGCCTCAGGTGCCTCTTATGCCTCAGAAATCTGATTATGGAACTTCTGTTCTAAATCAGTTTACAATCTTAACTGTTTCATCTAAGTAAGTTTGTTTAATGCTCATCTTATACCAGATATCTGATTTTGGGCTTGCAAAGTGGTTACCCGACCAATGGACTCATCACACCGTCTCCAAAGTGGAAGGCACATTCGGGTTTGTATATTTAACATCTTCACAATCTTTCTATGTTTACATATTTTTTCTTTCCTTCTTTTCACCAATTAATAAACACTTTTTTATGTTTTTCTTTTGCATTAACCTTGGATGCTACAACAGCTACCTTCCTCCTGAATTCTTCATGCATGGTATAGTAGATGAAAAGACTGATGTCTATGCTTATGGTGTGCTATTATTGGAGCTCATTACTGGTCGACAAGCTTTGGATAGCTCACAGAAAAGTCTGGTGATGTGGGTATGTCTGCCTTTACACACAAACAAATACTAAATGTTTGTTGACCATCTTGAAAAGGAAAATGTTTAATATTAGAAGTAAATAGGATAAAGGATTTCTACATTATCATCCAATACAGTTGTTGTGCATGATAAGTTTGCTAACTTTTATAATAAATTAATAATCACTTAAAAAGTTATACCTACCATAAATTCTAATTGGTTGACAGTGAAAAGATACTTACACTCACCGTGCATAGAAATTAAAATCTAATTTTAATCTTCCTTTTTACAAAATAATCATTGCAGGCAAAACCTTTGCTAACTGCAAATAACATCAAAGAGCTTGTGGATCCAGTTTTGGCTGATGCTTATGATGAAGAGCAGATGAAACTTGTAACTTTAACAGCTTCTCTGTGTGTAGACCAGTCCTCAATTCAGCGACCAGATATGAGCCAGGCAAGTCCTTTATATATTAAGTAGATTGCTAGAGCAGGTTGACTTGTCCAAGCATCTTTGCACCAACCATGATCCTGACAATGTTTAGAAATAATAGCTGCAAAATTGGTTAAGCATAAATAATAGCTGCAAATTTTGGTTAAGCATAAATAAACAAAATCTTTTAATGTTTCTGTTTTTCTTTTCCTGATTGGATGCAGGTATTTGATATACTAAGGGGGAAAGAAGAGAGCTTAAGAATCATGAAAGAACGATCGAAGTCAAAACTTCAGAGGACATACTCTGAAGAACTCTTTGATGCAGAAGAGTACAACTCAACAAAGTTTTTGAGTGAGAGGGATCGACACATGGAGACTATTCTAGGCTGCAGTAGCTCTGTTACAGATGATGAAGAGAAAATCTAGCATATAGCCAGTGATTCAGATAACTTGTGTACATGGAACTACATAAGTTGAAATTATAGGGAATTGTGATTTATTTGCAGAACATGAACTGATTCTGATACCACTTGAGGATCCAGAGCTGACCAGAACATGATGGGTTGAAGGGGTTAACAAAGACAGAAACTGAGGTAGAGGCAGAACCTCGTGTGGATGTACATGTTTGTCAATATTTTTATTTAGTCAAAATGATGATGAAGTTTGGGTATAATTTGTGAAGCCCAATTAAAGCTTCAGAATGGTTGCAGTGTCAATGATCATCATCAATTGCAAATACCATTTTCAGCAAGTTGTTTAATTTTCTGTTGTATCCATAAGCAGATTTGTCCAAGAAATGTCCTTTTATTTGTTCAATTTGTGTTATGTAATTTATATTTTATATCTCGTCCATAGTTGTAAGTTTTTAGCTTTTTAGTTTTCGAAAACAAATTAAAAATTTCAAAACAAAATGTGTTTTATTTTTTTATATATAGAAAACAAAATGTCTGGTTAAAATAAATATGGATTGGTTTTGTAGTTTGTACCAATTTAAAATACTTTTAACTTTTTTTCTTTCTTTTCAATAATTGTTTAGGATTTTTTATTTTTAATCGTAAAAACAACCCATTTAGACTTAATTCCTTCATATCTCCTAAAGAACACACTATTATTATCATTATCATTTCTTATAATCACTATTATTATTATTGCTTCTTTTTTTAAACCATTATTATTATCATCATGATTATCTTTATCTTTAATACTAACTTATTATCACTATTTTTATTGTAGTTATTGTGTTGTGATTTCCTATATTTATCCTTTTGTTAATATGTCTTGACAGTTGACATAACAAAAACATTTTTGTAACACTTAAAGTGCGTAGTGTGACACTATAATTTTTAGTGTTAAAGTGAAACCTAACATATAACTTCCCCTCCTCTGTTTTGCCCCACTTCATTGACATTTATTAGGTTAAAAAGTGCTGAAAAAATTGAGCTACTAATAATTAGGAGTATTCATGATCATGAATACAAACAAGGGAAAGAAAGAAAAAGAGAAAAAAAAAACAGTATTATTTTGTATATATGTTTGATGATGATTTGATTTGAGAATGACCATTTGATTCGAAAAACAGAAAGAAAAAATTGGAGTTATTTTAAAACAATCTCATTTTTCAAAGTCAATATATTTCGTTTAAGCATACGTCTAAGATCGTGTTTGGTGCATATTTTTGCAGTAAAAGAAATCATTGTTCAAAAGCATATCTGTGATTCATTTTCAAACAAGGCTGCTCTTTTATTTAACATTGGTGTGAAATTGTGTTTTAACTATCATTTTTTTTTTCTTTTCAATTGTTATAATTAGAATTTTGACTGTTTCGTAAAAACTTAAAGTATTTTCACACGAACTTTAATCATTTGTACTGATTACAAGAGAAACCTAATCATATTTAAAATTTATTGTCCATTTTTTAAAATATATCATACGAATAGATATCAAATGTAGGTTCTTTTCCACAAATGCAGTTATATTGAATAAATCTTTAATTTTTTTTTTTGAAATATAACTCTTAAATAGTTTTTAAAATAAAAATATAAATAATCTTTCAAATATTAAAAAATCAGATAGTAATTTTTAAAATGAAAACCTGTAAATTGCTCCCTGAGTTTTTAACTAAGCCAATAATAATAATAATTACTTAAAAAATGAAATTATTCATGATATAAAAGCCTTCAAAAAAGTCAAACTGTCTCTAACAGTTCGTTCTTCCTTAAACAAATCGTGTAAAGGCAACGTACAGACAAAGTTTGTTAGAAATTGAAAGGGAAAGGGAAAAGAAAATGAGTAGTAGGGATTGGTGTGTGGTGATGGTATTAGCGTTGGCGTTGATGTTGCAATGGCACGAAGCATTCAGCTCCTACGCTGGCTCCGCAAGTGCGATCATCGACCCTTCCAAGGTCAAACAAGTTTCGTGGAAACCGAGGTCTGTTTCTACTTTCTACAATACACATCGTTTGCATATGAAACTCAATTTGGTACTCAGCGAATGATAATGACAATGATTTGGATGCGTCTGGTGCAGAGCTTTCGTTTACGAGGGTTTTCTGACGGAATTGGAATGCGATCACTTGATTTCCATCGCCAAATCGGAGCTCAAGAGATCTGCGGTGGCTGATAATTTGTCCGGCGAGAGCAAGTTGAGCGAAGTCAGAACGAGCTCCGGCATGTTCATTCCCAAGAACAAGGTTGATTCCCCCTTCTCTTCATTTATTACCTTTTATAATTGAATTTTTATGTGTTAGTGGTAGATCCGATATCAATCTTAGAAGTACTTGGTGCATGTGGGGATGTAACGTAACTACAAAGGAACATTTGTTTTTTTTTTTTTTTGTACATAGCAATTGAATTCGGTACCAGGGGACTTACAACACTCATACAACATCTCAACCAACTGAGTTAAATCCTTGTAAAGGAGGAACATTTGTTTAATGTCTTTAACTTGGTTTTTTTATTTGTTTTTTGACAAAAAATGGTAGAACGGAGGCGAGACACTCTCAATACTATGAGGCAGGACCCCAATAGCTTGTTGGGACTATAATTAGTAGAGGCCCATTTAAAAGATTGCTGCACTGGTCTACATCACAACAGTTTTACCCGGTCATAGATAACACAACTAGTCTTTGAGTGTCAGGGGATCTCCCTAAGGATGTTAAAACAATTGCATTGATCATTCTAGTGATTTGGAAAGTCAATTCCATCTATAAGAGAGAGAACAGTCTCTAGTGATTTGGGAAAGTCAATTCCACCCATGGTTTCATTTTTTGCTTTTACATGGCGAGTTAGTGACTATAGGTACTGTTTATAGAAGAATAACACGGTGAGTTACTTGGGTACAATATTCTGATTGTGGTTTGTGAGTTTTCCTAGTTTTGACAGGTTTTGTAGAGACTATGGGGGATTTTTAGGCTTGCTCTGTTGTTTGAACATTAGTGGGTTCAGCTTGTAATTCATATTATAAAAAAGAAAAAAACTATGCTGGGTACTTTATATGAAATGTTTTTTTACTCTGTTCAGTTATTTTATAGGATCCGATTGTTGCTGGTATTGAAGACAAGATTTCATCATGGACCTTTCTTCCAAAAGGTATGGTTTATATAAAATGATGATGCAAGTCTACATGGTATTATTGTAAAAGTTGTGGAACTTATATCTTTGCCCTGCTGATACTTGATACTAGGTTTGTATGAGTTTTACTTGGATGTAATGGGTCAACTGCAATTATATAGTCATTTGTTATTTTATTACTAATTTTGTTGGTTTTTCTCATTCTATAATGTCTGGATTATACACACAATCAATTTAGGTTTTGGCCTGAAACACTAACATTACAAGTGAATGAGAAATTAGTCTTATTATTCTCTGTATCTTGGCAATTGTTGTTTTGTTATCGTAACAGTAGTCTTTGGCTTTAAAATAAAGTCTTTTAAACTAGGGCTATAAAAAACATAGGAGGAAACTGTTGATTGCAATATTGCATTGGGTGTCATCTTACGTGTTCAGTAGGTTCTTACTTAGTAGCAGTTTAGGAGGTTTAAAACCAGGACCTACATTACATTATTTCCTAATAAAACTTTCCAGTTTTATATTCTTAATAAAATAGCATAAATTAAAATAAACTGTTTTTTTACTGAATACTTAATGGCTTTAATTTGTTTAAATTTATCTTTTCCATAACTCTCAACACTGACTTTAAAGATGCTAGGGTATATGGAAAGCATGAAGGGACTCTCATCCTTTTATTTCCTGGGTATGGTACCCAACAAGCATTCAATTGGCTGCTGGTTATATTTAATAGAGCCATAAACATTTGTTACATAATCAATATTCAATAAATGCTTGACAACTCACCATAAGTACCATATCCATCAGGTATCATCGCAACTTCCAAGAGGGAAAGGAACAGTTTAAAGCATTCAAAGTTTACTGGAGAAAATCAGAAATAGAGGGGCCAAAGAATAGTTATTGTGAATCCCAAGCATCTTGTGCAAATAATCTTCATAAAATCATGTGCCTAAAAACCTGTCTTCATAAATTCAATTATTTTGTCTAATCAGTTAAATAATGACAATGCATTTTCAGCTTCTCTCCCCTCCCCTTCCTAACCACCGATAGGAAAAAAAAAAAAAAAGATGCAATAGTCAATTCATTACAGTATTTGATTATTGATTTTCAGAAAATGGAGAAGACATACAAGTATTAAGATATGAGCACGGGCAGAAATATGATCCTCATTATGATTACTTTGCTGATAAAGTTAATATAGCTCGGGGTGGACACCGAGTTGCCACAGTTCTCATGTATCTCACTGATGTAACCAAAGGTGGTGAGACAGTGTTCCCTAATGCAGAGGTTTGTCTAATATTTGATATACTTCCATAGAAATAAAAATATAATCCTGGTAAATCATTGCTGTTATAATTTGTCAAATTAGTTTTCTTGGCATCTGCATAGTTATAAATGGCCTTGAGGCCTAACTCAGATCCTTATTTAGTTCTACAATTTTCTTCTGTCAACTGAACTTATCACTAGGAACTATTCAATATTTTAAGTTACCCAAAATGTCTTGTGAGATTACATTCATGTCAGAATTTCTCTCATTTCTTCACTAGTTGCTCATAATTATTTTTAGTTTCTGACAATATTTTAAGATTAGAGACTGAACAAAAACTTTTAGAGTTAGAGTTTATACTTGATTGGGACCTCTTTGGTGTATACTCAATTGGGTAATAATATATATTGACTGTACAGTGTATTTCTAGAAGATGCATGCTAAGAACACTTCAGTTTTTGAGAAAGGAGAGGTTGAGGAGATGCAATAGCTGAGGAGTCTGAACATTCCTAGTTCTGCAAAGGAAATTGTTTCTACCTTTTACTTCTAGTGACTAACTTTGATAAGATAACTTTATCATTCTGGTTTCAGGAATCTCCACGTCACAAAGGTTCCGAAACAAATGAAGATCTCTCTGAGTGTGCCCAAAAAGGAATAGCAGGTGGGCAACTGAACACATAGTTAGTTACTTCTATTGTTTTTCTTCTGTATTAATGTGTCAGCCACATTTGCTGCCTGTCGAATTATGTTAAATTAAATATTTTTTCTTCCTTCCTTTTATGGGCAATTAACAGTGAAACCGCGAAGAGGGGATGCACTTCTTTTCTTTAGTCTCTACCCAAATGCTATCCCAGACACACTTAGTCTACATGCAGGATGCCCTGTAATTGAAGGTGAGAAATGGTCAGCAACAAAATGGATTCATGTGGACTCATTTGACAAGGTGGTGGGAGATGGAGGGGATTGCAATGATAAGCACGAAAATTGTGAGAGATGGGCTACCCTTGGAGAATGTACTAGTAATCCCGAATATATGGTTGGATCTCCAGGCCTTCCTGGCTACTGCATGAAAAGTTGCAAGGAATGTTAGAAGTGTTACTGAATGCTTTCCAGATTCCACATGGTAGACGTTGACTCAAATTTCAATTGGTTCTCAGATTTGTATTGTGTATTTTCTTTTTTTGTGAATTATATTGTATTCTGTCTCATTATAATTAGCTCTCAGATAGTGTTTTAGTGCATGGTCACACTTCAAGAGGTACATTTTGTCCGATACTTTGTAAAACTACAAAAAAGGAAGTATACGTTGTTTTATCCCATGTTATTGTTTCCCCTCGTTCTCGTTTTGTCAATTTGTTACATTCACTTGTTACTTTCATGGAATGAGAATATTTCCTGAAGTGATTCAAGAATTCAACAACTTAGCTGGGGATAGAAATTGAAAAAGAGGCAGAATAGTTTTCTTATTACCAAGTAGTGAATAAGAAGCCTAATTGCTGATTGCAAAACATACTTTACCGCATTTCATATTGGGGATTTCACTGACTGGATCATGAGACATTATAAATTTATAGCAACTACTCGTTAACCAATTTTAAGGAGAAGCATTTTGGTCACTATGGTGAAAAGAATAAGAAAGTAAAAAGTAATCATTGTAGGGCAGTGACAATTTTTTCCTGTATCTAAGAGGTACTGTGATTTCTATTTGGTGATCATTCTTTCACTAAGTCTAGTCCGTTTTGAGAGTAAAATGATATCTCTAGTCTCGTGAGTATTATTTGGCAAGTACAAAATAAGTTAAATTGTAATATAAGTAATCATAATTTACTTTGAAAGAATAATTACAAAGAAAGTATGAAATATTTTCATGTTTTGAACACATTGATTTTTTATTTAATATTTTCTTTATAGAGTTCAATTAAAAAGATTAATAACTAATATAGTAAGAAGATATACCAGTATTCTTTTTTGATACATATATAACAATACTCTTTATAAAAAGTAGTAATTGATAAAATTTCTTTATGAATAAAATAAAATGTTAAAAAAAATATTGATGTGGTCCAATCTTCTTAATGGTGTCTCAAAATTTGTAAGTTGATTGTACCTCTTTGGTTGCATACTCACTCTTGTGAATATGGTATCAAAATATTGATGTGATGAATAAAGTTACACACGTTTAGTTTATTGTGTGAACAATCCATGCATGCTAGCTTTATTGTTTTTTTTGGGGGGGAGGGGGAGCCGTGATAATTTCTGCAATGCGCATGGAGATTTTAACCAAATTAATTTGAATGCTTTTTAGCTGTTAAAACATGCTATGGATGCGATGACAAAACCGTTGTCCAAATTATAAGAGAAGAGAATAGAAAAACTAATGTTGAATTGGTGATAAAGACACTTGGTGGGAGCATATAATGGAGAGGAAAGGATCACAAAGAATCCTGTTAAATCAGAGGAATGAGAAAGATGCCCATGTTTTGTGGTCCTAGTGTTCCCAAGAGATGCTGCTTAGTTCAAGCTCCAAAAGATCCATGCTCCTCTAAGTGCATTGCACCTAGCAGGTGATGGCAACAGCCATAACTTACAACATCTTTTTTTTAATCTCTATCTTTCCTTTTCTTTTTCTTTGTTAATGCAACGAATAGTATCAGATTGATTGCAAAAAATAATTAAATTGTAATAATAGATAGCAGTGAGAATAGTCATTGTTATAAATATTCTGAGAAAGAAGATGAAAGGAATGTTGTGTTGTGGCAACAACTATTGTCTTGAAAGTAAATTTAGATGGACATCTAATACAATCTGATATTCGGTAGCAACATATTCCATTGGAGGCCAAAACGCGCTGGGGTCTAAAAAATGCTCAGAAGAATACATAATAGGATAAAAGTATAGAGAAAATAAAGTGGGAAATGTTGAAAAGTAGAGAAAGTTTATTAATCAAAATTCACATTCTTATTCCTAATATAGTCCAGGCACAATGACATAATTATTAGAGACGCACTCTATCATTGAACTAATAGTCTGTCGTGTGATCCTTCTGTCGAGACCCATTATGTCAAAAGCAAGAAAAACTTCATCTCTCTCTTTTATTTTTTTTACCTCATCCATGTCACCTTAAAAAAAGGAGCTCATATCAACTTATTTTAACCTAGGATAATAAACTCACGAGTTTAATCTTAGAAATGAAAGAAAACTTTCATCTTCAAATTTTATTCGACAAAGATTTAAGAATAACTTTTAATATTAGAAAAAAAAACATATGGATATGAATAATGAATAACTTTTTTTTTATGTTTTTCTTTTAAAACAATGAATAAAGGCCAACAAATCCATTTGAATAAAAAAAAAAATTATAACGTCAAATATGCCAACAGTAATAACACAATAAATATGTCAACACTAACAATTAACAAAAAAATGATCAGCACATAAACACTAATCCTAAATACGAAAGTAAATTAGAGATGAAATCCGTTTACACTGATGCAAGAATTGATAGTTTTATACTATTTTATAATTTTTATTGGATAAGTATTTTACAAAATCCACCGTTAGATTAAAAGCTTATATTATGTAGATTACATGTCTCAAATTTCACAAAATTTAAACATCAATAGGAATGTAATCAAATAGTCTAATTTTCACATATTTTAGAAGTACATATTACATTAATTTATATATATATATATCAATTAGGTTTCAAATGATTTCGGATCAATATAAAATTTGAGACATGTGATCTATATGATATAAGCTTTCAATCTAACGGTGAATTTTATAAAATACTTATCCAATAAAAAATTATTAATGTAAAACTATCAATTCTTACACCGGTGTAAATTGATTTCATCTCAATAAATTAATATGAGTTGTTAAGAATTTAAATTTAACTTTTATCCTTCTCATAAATGTAGATTCTCGACTCTATGTGGTGCCACTAAAATCTTGCTCAATGAATAACTTTTAAAATAAAAATTCTAAAGATTAACAATAATGAAAGGAACTTAAATATATACACTATCATATCACCACTGAATTCAACGTGTTGATCAATTAATATATAATTGTTTTAATTTAAATAAAAATATTAATTTCAAGTATTATATATATATATATATATATTTCTTGAATTTAAGTTTTATCACTTATAGAATTATGTAAGTTTACTTCAGCTAAATTGTCACTAATAAAGTCTAAAATAGTATTTGATAAAATAAAATGAAATGAGAAAGTGAATTAAAATATGAATTCTACCTCATTATATAATTCATTTTACTCTTTTTTTCTGCTCCTTTTCACCTCTATCAAATGGAGGATAAGATGTACTAAAAGTTTAGAACATTTAAGGTGTTATATTATTGGTAAAGTGTTGAGAATGGAGGGATAGAGCCATAAATGAGGCGGGAATGAGTAATGTGTAACGAATAGTTAGGAATGAATGCTGTAAATAAGAGAGAGAGAGAGAAGTGGTAGTGGGGTCCTTAATGGTGCAAGAAAAATAAAGCAAATCGCAAAGCCAGAGAAGAATAAAAAGCCTTTCTCCCGGGGCCAGTCCAGTTCATTGTAGAGAGCAGACACCAACACCTAACCTTAAAATTATTTTGCCCCTCTGTTTCTCTCTCTGTCTTTCTCAGAAGGTATTCTCTTCATTTCTGCCACTCCTTGATTGAGCAATAATAATAAATTTATAAAAATATTACTATTGTGTAACATAACATAACAACAACCACTGTCTTCTTATGTTGTTTTGTATTGTGTGACAGACTACTCAAAAAAACCATGGACGTGGGTCAGATGCAGAGACAGTGGATCGACTACACGAAATCCCTCTTCCTCGAGGTAACCCCCCCAACACTCTCACAACTTGCCAATTATACTATATAACCATGTTTGTGTTCCTTGCTTTTGTTTTGTTTTTATTTTATTTTATTGGTAGATCTGTTGTTGTGTTGCTTTCAATTCCTGATTTGTTTGTTTGTTTACTTATGATGGTGAGAGAAGGGCTTCCTGGATGGTCAGTTTCTGCAACTTCTGCAGCTTCAAGATGAGAACAACCCTGACTTTGTGGTCGAAGTTGTCTCTCTCTTCTTTGAAGATTCTGAAAGGCTTCTCAAAGATCTCACCTTTGCCCTGTCAGTACTACTATTATCATCATACCACTCTCCTTCTTTTTCTTCCACAGTTCGTGCATTCATTTTTCACGCATTTAGAATTTTGAGCTGTCCCATCTTCATTCAATGGTGGTTATAATTGGACCATGCACTTAAAAAAAAGGCAACTTCCAAAGGTTTATAATTTTTTTCAGTTATACTTTATTTTATTATTTTAGTGGGTAGGATTTCATGCTGCCACCTTTGTGGCTGCAGAAAATCAGAAAATCCACACTTGGTTATAAATGCACTAGTGATTGTGTGAATGTGTGAAAAATTGACTGCACTGAATCTGCTTTTCTTGTTTTTCTCCCCTTTCCCTCGTTGTCAGATACAATGGTGTTTGTTAGACAGTTGTCCTTATGTTAAATGATGTCTTTTGAAAAGTGCATGATCTTCCATGTTCATGGGATTTTTTTCCTGTGCAGAGATCAGAATGATGTTGACTTCAAAAAAGTTGATGCTCATGTGCACCAGTTAAAGGGTAGCAGTTCAAGGTATGAAATTTTATTAATGCCAGCCAAAAATGTAAAATCCCTCAGAATCCGAATAAATTAGACTTTTACTGCCATTAAGCTGTGTTTGGGCCTGTTCTTAAAATGCTTGTCTAACTATTATTGGTTCCTAAACATTAGAGTATTTTATTCTCTAATATCATAATAAAGACTAATCAAACTTAATTAGGAGAAAGTAGTGTTAAACTATGCTGTTTTTTCTTGGTTTGCTGAGACAAATTTGTTTTTGTTCGTCTGGTGCACAGCATAGGCGCGCAAAGGGTGAAAAATGCCTGCGTTGCTTTCCGCAACTTCTGTGAGGAGCAGAACACAGATGCGTGAGTTGCTAATCTTCAGAAAATTGTTTAATTGTTTAATAGTGTTTAGCCTAAGTAAAAAAATTTGAATGGATGAGAAATTTGAGCATATGTTAAATGAATGCTCAAGTGCTAGTTTTTGTAATTTCATGGTCTGATGATGGAAAGTTTTTGATTGCTACAGGTGCCTCAGATGTCTGCAACAAGTGAAACAAGAGTACTGCATAGTCAAGAACAAGCTTGAAACAATGTCCAGGGTAATTAGATAAAAAAAAAAGAAGTTGAATAACATTCTATTACATTCTGGATTTGAAATTTATGTTTCTTTTATGGATACTTTGTTGCAGCTTGAGCAACAGATTGTGGCAGCTGGTGGATCAATCCCTACGGAACTGAGTTTCATTGGGTAACTTGGAGGGTTTGTAGAGATGCTTGTATTATGATCCTCATTGTTAAAGATTATCCTTTATCTTGTTAAGTCCATGGTGAATGTATGGGTTTTTATAACGATAGAAGTTTTCCATCGAATGTACCTTTTTCTTCACCAAAAAGCTCTTCATAATTTGTAATCTCTTGCACGTTTTAATGAAGGATGATAGCACCATTAATTGTACTTTCCTCTTTTATCTCTCTTCCAAAAAAAAAAAAATATGTAGCTTTTGTTCATAGGTTTCTGATACGAAAATAAGAAAAAAAAATATTATATATAACCTTATTTTTATATATGTAAAAAAATTATTTTTGAATTTAAATTTATCAATAAAATCCTTTTAACAATTATAAATAAATATCACTTATTTCTCCATCTTTCTCATTTTGTTACATCATACTATAACCTATTACATTATCAATTCTTTCTTTTTCAAGGTATAAACTAGTATCATTGCATGTACACAAAACTTTACTCTTAACAAATATGTTTGGCCATGGGGAATGATACATGATTCTTCATTAGACTTCCCTGAAATGATATGGGGTGGACTAGTGATGGTGATGCATCAAATGGCGATGTCCTATAAATGGCTTTATTTTGGCTGAAAGAATACAGTGGTATAAGCTTGTTGGCATCCCTTGGTTGAAAAAGATAGGGGTATAAACTAATGGAGTTGTAAAGCCACTTTATTTTGGAATTATAAACTGGTAAGGACGGCAAATAATTATTTTTTAAATTAGTGTGGAAGATAAGAGAATCTTGGGAAGATATGATTCTTTAGAAGTCAAATCATGATGAAAGGAACATGGCGGCCATAGGCCATAGCAGCAAAACATGATCATCTTTGAAATTTGATGTTGATATTCTTAGGATGCCTATCCACAAGATAAGACATGCCAACCCCACAATGCTGCTAATAGCACGCTCACGCACATGCGGAGAAGATTTATCGTCGTTTACGCTATTTTATTTTGATTTAAATATATTGTTATACCTTGGTATTTTTTTATTCATTTTTGTTTATTTCAAAATATTTATAAAATGTATTGTTTTTTCATTTTCATTCTTAAAATACTTTAAATAGTACTTTCAATAATAAAAAAATATTTTGAAAAATAAAAAAATGTTATTTAATACACTTTAAGACGAAAAATAAAATAAATATATTTTGTAAAAATTAAAATAATCTACTTTTAGCAATGAAAATTAAAAAATGTTAAATTACAAAAATTTAAAATATATTTAAGTCTTTTATGTTATACTAGAAAGTTTATGTGAATTTTAAGTATGAAGACTTTTCAGAATTAGGACTAATTTTAAAGTTCAATGAATATTTATAAATATATTATTAAATTGTTTATCAATTAGATATTAATATTGGAAAAAAAATCAAACTCAAATCCTTATTAGAGTGAGTTCTGATCAATTGAATTAATTGTTAAGGTCATTTTCTCTTATACAGGAAACATTTTTTTTTTTGGGGGGGTAGAGAACCGTAACTGCTTATTGATGATAGAATATTTAAACTTTGAATATTATATTTAAAAGTTTAAGCTCCTTTTTCACGTTTGAGATATAAAATTTGTCAGATTTATAATGTATTGTAGCACATTGTTTCATCCAAGGTTAGTAAAATTTTCATATTGGAATATAAATGGTAATTACAAGATGACAGCCAAAATCAGTATAGGTTAATCTGTTGTATTTTGCTCTTAAGTATTTATTGTACCCTAAGTTACTTTTATTTGTTCTTTTCCTATTTTAACTTGAAACTCTACACCAAAGCTTGAAAATATCAACCACACAACAAAAAAAACTATAGCGTACATAAAATAAGAAAAGATTTGCTACTTTTAACAGGGAACCATGAACAAGTGCTCTCTAGCTTTTATCATAGAGAATGTGGATGACTCCATTTCCTTATTTGATCTTCAAAGCTTCCTACCTTAGCCGATTGGTTCCAGTCACCAAGCCTGTTTGCATACTTTTCATGATAAGCCTTAGCATTCACATGGCTTAAAATTCTGACCAATTTCCCATGTTCCTCATCCACCACCATTTCTCCATCGATGGACTCATCTCCTTGGGCCAAGACTTTAATAGGCTTTATCTCAAATTTTTCTTTTAGATATGAAGGGCCGTCAGCTAGGACAACGGCACCTAGAATTTCCCCTAAGAATGTGTCCTACAACATTATAAACACAAGCCGTAAGTAACAAAAACAATGTAGAAAACCAAACGACAGTAACGTAGTATCATAAAAATTAAATTCAATCTATGGAGTAAATAGTGTATATATTGGTAATGTAATTTTTTTTATACTGTGATATCATCCAGTTACAAATTGACATGTATGATATTGATATTTATAATTTATAATAACTATATTAAAGTCATAGTTACTATAATTTGTGTTTATCTTGTATTTATAATTAACAAGTTGTATTTATCATGTGTATTGCTGTACTTGTGGTACCTCTTTCTAATATAATTTTTTGCCGATTAAAAAAAAATGTGTTTGATAGTATTTTTTTTACACTGCAGTGCATAAAAATTAATCACAAATTAAACCATTGAGTAAATATATACACAGTGAAAAGAATTTTTAAACTATCATTTAACTACAAATTATTATATATGAAAATGTGTTAATTTTTTATAATTATTTTAAAAATTATATCTATCATAATTTTTAATTAGTTGTCGGTATAATTTTTTTTAGAGTGACCATACATAAAAATAAAACTCCAAACCTCTATGCTTTTGGTGATATTTTGTTAAAATAATTCTAGAGTCGGTCCAATTCCCTTTTGTTTCAGTCTCAAAAACTAAAGTTATAGCAATGAAGTTATACCATATGATGATATCTGTGGTGGATTTGCTTCAGACGCTGTAGCGTTAATAGCACACGCTTGGAAAACACAGCTTCAGGTGTTTGTTCTATCCTACGCAACCAGCATAACATATGTGAAAATGAACTTGTTTTCTGTTGGACACTGAGAGGAATGAGTGTGATGTTAACTTCTGATTGAAACACTGTCTTGGCTGCTAAAGGATCCAGGAACATATTAAATTCTGCATATTGGTTGGAAGGAACAGAAAATATATTTCCTTTGTCACAGACATTCCTGCTGATGTGTCCCCCCATTACATAAACCTCCTGAAACATTTTGGAACTATTGTGTCATGTCATTACTGCAAATTATAATCATCTTAGCTACAAATCTTCCCTGACATGGTTAAAATATTCAAGTTCAGGTTTTACTTTTGACTAATATCTAACTTTCATCAAACGGACATGGAACAAATTTACTTTTTAGGGACTATTCTTACATCAACTTTTGAAATTAAAACTTTAGTAATAAATTTCATTCAAAAGTTAGAAATTAAAACTTTCCCTATTCAAACCCCAATATCACACTGTATAAAATAAAATCCTCCAACCTTTATCAAATTTTCACTATATTTTCTACTTCTAAAATTTTAAAACTATTCCATATCTCAAATCCATCACAAGTTCAAAAAATTTGGATAAAAAAAAAATGAGAATTTGGTAGTTTTAAAAAGAAGAAAATTGATAAAGAAATCATATTTTCTTAATTTTAACAATATAAAGATTTAATTAACTAAAGTATATTAAGAGACTAAAATCATACACAATTTAAATTAGAAGTTCTGAATTACTATTATTCTAAAATGTTGTATAATATAACTTACCTCAATTCTTGAGCTTATGTTTTTCATTGATACGACCTTTGCCAAAGTAGTTAAGGGTCCATTGGTTAATACTGTAATTTTAGATTCTGGTTCCATTGTTTGCATTATAGACTCCCAAATTTCCATAGCCAGTGGTTGTCTGAGTTCAAGGTGATCAGTATTCTGAAAAGTCTCAAACTTCATGGAATTTTCAAGTGTATACCTAATCAGTCACATATCAAATCGTTAGTGTAAATCACGGGTAACAATTTTTATTTTCACTCTTATTATGCATGTGCTTACAAATTTTAAGCTCTTAACATTTCCATCAAAGCAAACCTACTCCAAGATGGTGAATTTTAGTGGTTTCTTCCAATAGCAAATTCTCACATTATTATTTAGGTGAAAAAACCTTTTTTTTAATTCTTCAATATAGTTTTTAGTTTTACACATCAGATTCCATCATTTTAGTGGCAATAGTAGCTTCATTTCCCCTCATAACCATCATGGTTTCAATAATTCCTTATGCATCATAATGTTGATGAGCACTTAAGGCAGAAAAGTAACTTGAAAAGAACCTTCTGGGACTACGTGGCAAATCGCGAGCAAGTCCATAAAGAGTATCAGAGTCCAAAAACCCACCATTTCCATGGGGAATGGCTTTAGCATACTTGCAGTTTCCAGCGGTTGGGAATATTGGATCTGATTGATTCATTGGAAAAAAATCACCTAGACCAACTGGGATATCGTCACGACCCATCATGTGCAATAAGTCATAGATAACATCTATTGTTGCGGCATTTGCCCACCCAGTTGGGCTTACAATGATTGCCTAAACCAAAAGTCACTGTGAGTCCATGTCTCTATAAAAAAAGAATAATTAAGTATAATTCAACACAATAAATCTTGGATTTTAATTGTCACATAACAAGTAACATAAGTGCACAAATTACAACTAAAGTAGTTATGCCTTGAATTTAGATTTGAAAAACCTTCCCTCTCCCTAAAATTTGAGTTATAAAAATAAAAATATCCTGATTAAGATAAAAGATCATTGAGTGGTTTTTATTTGGGCTCATTTTTTTGTGTCAATCATTAAGTTAATACAGAGCACCCAAATCAAAAAAACAAAAATTAGTATACCTTAAGATTTATCACTTTAATATCAACTTTAAGGAGATAAAATAGAGCAAGAAAATCTCCTACGCTCATGTCCATGTCAAATACAACAGGTTTCCCCAGTGTTTTGTTTTGAAAATCTGGCATGTAAGTAACTTCTTCGTAGTTATGAAATTGTGTAGTGAAGTTGAACCTCCCGGCATGTTGTGGTTGCTTTAGCACCTGTGAACCACCACAATTAAAGAAAAAATCCAGTTACCCATATCACTTTATATGGTTTGGCTACTCTAAACTGGAGTGACAGATACACTATTAATTAGAACATTAATGAGTGAAAATTGTGATATTATCAAATATAGATACTTTAAAATATAATTTAATTAGGATCTCAACCATTGATTTTCTAATTAATGATTGTTATTTATTTCACTTTATCCTCTAGGGTGCATATGAGCCAAATTTCATTTTACAGACCCAATAACAGTTAGAGCACAAATTATTTAGTGATATGATTCCTTTTAAAGAACTTAATTAGTGAATTTTTTTTACCTAAATATTGTGTAAAACAAAATTGGAAATGTTTGAGCAATAAAAAAGTGAACTGAACTCACATTCAAGAAGCTTTTGAAATATTCTTTGTCAAGCAGACTCGTAACGTCACTGTTAGGCTTTGCTTTAGTGGCGACAAGTACCTTTACTGAGTCAGGACCATCCATCTCAGCTGTATAACCGTCCTATGTAGCACATTTTGTATAAATAAGCATAAAATTTTTGTTATGTTTTGGACTATTTGTGCAATCTTAAAGTTGCAAGGAAAAATAGGAAAGCAAGTACCTGACATCTCCCTTTCCCATTCTTCACAAAACAAAATTTATCGCTAAGCCCTTGTTGAACATGACCACTATGCACCCCACCTTTCTTTAGATTGAATTTAGGAACTTTGAGGCCATCAAAAAATGGGTTGGAGCCATCAGATATCCCATAAGGTTTGTTTGAAGTAATTACAGTTATGTTCATGTACTCCATATAAGCAAATTCGTTTTCCCTTTTATTTTTTTTATTGGAGTTTCTCATGCTTGAGACCGCTACGCCAGATGTGAAAGAGTCCCACATAAAATAACTCTGATAACAATAAGTCTTTATCAATATAAATTACTTTTTACTCCATCAAACAAAAGATATGTTAACAAGTGAATAGGCATGTATGATATATGCAAACGTTATTAAGAGATTACCGTATAGAATTGGTTGTCAAGCTTATCACGAGCCATTTTAGCCATTTTCAAGGACTTGAAACAATATTGTGCTTCATATGTGTCTTGACTTTTTTCAAATTCATTGAAGAATTCTTCATTGATGGGGATTGTGTTTGTTGCGTCAAGAGGAACAAGGGTAACAGGTATACCAGAATGAATCACCTAAAATGACATGTACTTTTTGGTCAAGAACCAATCACATCTTTCATTTATCTTTGCATATAAACATGTCAATCTGAACCTTGAAAAGATTGAATGCTTAATTGATTATAGTTGCCATTAAGGGTTAGTTAAACAATGATGACTATTATTTACTTAAAAATGGCATTTATTCAAATGAATTTAAACAATTTTTTTATGCTATAATATAATATAAGTACAAAACTTAAATATAATTATGTGGGTGGTGTTTGTGTTGTTCTTCAATCAAAATTAAAGTTTCATTTCAATAATCTTTATTATCTTTTAACTCAAACCTTTATTATCCATATTATTGAGGTGAAACTCCAATTTTGATTGGAGAACAACACAAACATCACTTAATAGTTGTATATAAGTTTTCTCCATAATAAGAATACATAAAGCATTAGTGCCATCATAAAAGATGTTGGAAGGCCCTTTAGACAATATAATGCATGTCAACTTGTTATATATATAGTTTGAGACTGACCTGGTATGCTGCAAAAGGGTCACCAAATATATTGAACTCTGCATAAGGGTTCGCTTCATAATTTGTGAATACATTGCCACGGTCACCACACTGCCCAGGAATGCAAGAAAAGGATGCATTTTTGGGGCAACAACTAGTTGGGTTTCTTGACCTCACACCACCACCCATTATGTAAATATGTTGTACATTTTTCTTCAAGTGTGGATTGTTCATGAGAAAAATAGCTATATTTGTTTGCACTCCTATCACAATCAAAGTTATAGGACCTGCAGATATTTTGTCAATCAACACTTGTTGAGCAGTTGGTTGTCCTATGGGAGTATATTTCCTTATCCCCTAATTTCATGATGGAATCAACAAGAAAATGAGTATTAGTATATAGACTACAAAGTATCAGTTCAAACAAATGAATCAATTTTGTTATGATGTATTTCTAAACAGTTTCAAGTCAAAGGTAAGTTGTCAAGAAAAATTGGTACACCATTATGGTGAAACTAACATGAACGAACATTATTACTAAAAGGAGAATGTTGGGGAGTTCAGTACTATATTTTTATATTATCGTAAGGAGTTATTATCTACGATAGGTAACATGTTCAATTTGACAATGTATGTTATACCTGTGGAAGGAAAGCTTTTCGGATGCCATAATTAGTATCAATATCCAAGATCCCTCTATGGCCTATTGGAATGGCCTGTCTGTATCTGCAACCTCCTGTCGTTGTCATTCCCTAATTCAATGAAATATTATTTGATCTAAATTTCAATCATGAACACGAATATGATGTTGTATAAAACTTAAATGCAATTCCATATGTACTTTTGGCGCTATTTTTCAATCAGAAATAAAGTTTCACCTTGGTAATATGCAAAATAAAGGTTTCCATTAAATGTCAACACGAATTACCAATATGAAATTCCAATTCTAATCTATGGCCAATACCAAAAGTACCTATGGAATTGTATCTGCATTTTGTCCTATGATGTATTATATGCTCCGTGTATTTCTAGCTACTTAGAGGTTTCCTAAAGAAAATGAAAAGGCCACACATACTTGTTCTATAATTGAAAGATATCCACCCACATTTGGGAGAATGGTACCGTCTGGGAGTATTCCACCCTCACCTCCCATTCCAACTGCTATGTCATCTCTCCCCATCATGTAAAGTATGTCATAAACTTGATTCACGGCATGTCCGACATTAGTCCAAGCATTTGCATTGATTGTGACTCCCTACAGATGTTGGTATGAAGACTCAAAACATCACAAAATTCCAATCCCTGAATGGTAAAGAAATGCTTAAAATGGTTCACAACATAACCATCCCCCAAGTAATGCCAAATATGCAATGTCAGCTTCATAAGATCAAATTGTGTGGGCTTTACAACACATGGAAACAAAGTACTACTACAGTACTACGTATTGATAGCCTTTTTTTTTAAGAGAAGTATTGATAGCTTTTAAAACACACACTTATGGCTTATCCAACAAAATGAAGGAGTACACACTACACACTTTTTAATATGACAATTCCTTTATTAAGCCAACAGAAACAAAATAAGTTTTGTTTGGAAAATAGAAATGATTTCAACCAACGAGTAAATGATTCTAGCCAATCAGTAAATGCTATGATTCACAGTGAAAAAACTCAAAAAGGAGAAGGAAATAAATAAAGGCAAGATTAACATGTGTTGCTCAATATGCTTTGGTTCGCTAACCTCCAATTGAAACTCTGACCTGTTGAGCTTCAAAAGGTAGAGAAGAGCAAATACATCATCAAGATCAACATCTGTATCTAAAAGAATTCGACGAGGCTTGGCCGCCACAGTAGTTGCTAACATAGTGAATACCACAGCTACCCCTAACCTCATTGGAAACATTCTCTCCACTCCAAGTGCAACCCAGAATTCTCTTATGTTCAAATACGTAACAGAGAATGAAAAAGTTTCAGAAAGAGGTTTGATGAAAATAGTAAAGTAAGAGTCATGAAAAGCCTGCAAAGAAGAGAGAATTCATGTATTGTATGGAGGAAGTGAAAGGCACGTAAAAAAATTATAAGGAGGTAGAACTAGAACTAGAAGTACCTAACTGGCTTGTTAGAAAGTAAAAATGAGAAGCAAACTAAATATGGAAAATAACTGTACGCTGAAAGAGTATAGTAGTAAAATTGGGGTGACTCATGATCGGACTTGTGGTTTACCTTTAAAGACCAATGCTATTTTATTCCATTTTTTTGGGTGAATAACGTCGTTACAAGTGTACTTGTTGCTGTTAGGTCTTCCATAGAAAGAAAGGACGGGACTGGAAATAAAATAAAATAAAAACTATTTTATTCTTATCTTTGCGTTTAATTTTACCGTTTAATTAATATTGTTAAAGCGGATGATTTTGACTTATTGATAAAGCAAAAAAAGAAGACAAACAAGGAAACAGATAAAAGAAAATAAAGGAAGATACCAACACACACAGCTTTGGTGCTGTAAAGGATGATACAGTGAGCTTAGCTTGGTTGCTGCTATAAGTGGTGATGGATCATGGTGGCTTAAAGATGGAACGTTCCATTATTATTTTGAGTGAAAAAAAAGGGAATCAGAGAAAGGTCTTAGTTATTGAATGGGTCCGGAAGAGAGTGTTGAAGAATGAGAGTGACAAATGGTGATGAAAGGACACAAATGGCTGAGAGCTGTGTGCTGATCTGTTTGTGTTCGTATGTATGTTTTGGTGTGGAGAAAAGAATGTGCTCTCTGTAGTGTAGTTGAGAGAGACAGAGAGAGAGAGAGAGTATATTGAGATAGTCAAATTGTAATAATACTTCGCATTGCAATTTTTACAAAATTTCAACACGTTAATATTATTTTATTCAATTGTACAATTCTAAAAGCTATAAGCGGTTGGCCAAGTATCAAATGCTATGCTAGTATTGTTATATATAAAAAGAACAGTTTGTTAAATGGATGCCTTTCTCAGTGGACGAAATCTCTATTATTTTTCAACTAAAAAAGGAAAATAATTTTCTTTAGAATTTGGTCAAAAAGTGAACGTATTTTTATAGATGCAACAGGGCACCGGCACTACTTAGCATATTCTTGCCACTATATGTAGAAATTTTGCGTAAAGATGTTTTGTGTGCTCGACCTAAATTCTCTTTAGCTTTTAAAGTCAAATGAGTTGAGCGGAGACAGCGAAACTTAATGTTAGCTTAAGAAAAAATGTTTGCTTTTTAAAGTTGATTTTTAATAAATTAGCTGATTTTTTTTTTACATATATATTACAATATAATAATAAATTAAAGACTTGACTGTACTTCTGATCCTCTCCTTTTTTAATTTCATAATTTGTGTTTCCTTATTTTAAAATTGCACAAATCTAATCCTTCCGTGGCAAAAATTCACAAAAAGTTTTTATGGTAAAATTTGAATCCATAGCCTCAAACTTAGTACATACTTTATGGTAGAACTTGTTGGCTTTGTCTTCACCAAAACTTCTATTGTCATGCTTTGGAAGATTTTCTGTTTGCATTTGTCTTTGAATCTTGTTTTTTAAGTACAGGAGGTCATGATTTACACCATAAAAGGTTGTTCTGCTCACCATCGTTTGATAAATTAATTAGTAAATTCCATAGCCTTGCTAGCTCGGCAGCACTAGAGGTCACAACTCACATGGACACATGTTTAAAGGGAAATTAATAGTCTAGCAGATTCATTTGTTAAGCATAGATTAGCCATGCGCATGGGGAATGTTGTTAGTATTTTTAGGATAAAATATGTTTTTAATTTTCAAATTTTTATATCAAACATTTTAGTCCATAAATTTTATAAAAATATATATTTTTATGCTTTTCTCACAATCCAAAATTAAAAAAACATGCACAAGTTGGAGACTACTTTCCAGAGACAAAAAACATTTTTTTATAAAGTTAAATTACAGTTTGAGAACTAAAAACAAAAAATTACTGAAAATATAAAAACTAAAAATATGTTTTATCCATTATTTTTATTTTCTTACATTTCGTTGTTGACCAATAATGTCTCTAGAGCTTGATTTTAGCGATAGTTATTTTGGTTTTTTGGGCTATTAAGCCCCTTTTTACCATTTCTGTAAAAAAAACCTTTTTAGCATAAAAAATTTAAAGAAAATTAAAATGGTAACGCATAAACTCAAAGAACTAAATTAAAAAAAAGAATTAAAGACTAAAGTACAGAAATTATAATCTTGCAAAAATATAATGAGTAGAAAAGCTTCAAAATTTTAAAATTTTGAATGACAATTACCCATTCATTTATCACTTTATAAAAAAAGTGTTTTTGGTCATACATTTCACAATTTTGGACCATACATTTTATATCCTATGAGATATCTATGAGCACCTCTATTCTAGTTGACTACACAGGAGTACGTGCTAGTAATATTTACAGAATTTCTAATGTATTTATATTTGATTTAAAATAGCACATGCTAATTTTAAGAAAAAAAATTATATCCGATTTTATAACAATTATCTAATTCAAATAAATAATCCTATGTATAAAAAAACATACATTAAAAAAAAAACTAATCTTTTAAATGAATGTCAATTCAAGTCACTAGTAGTTCTAGCACCCAGCTAAGAAATACCGAGTCACTATAAAAAAAGGTGTTATGTTTTTTGCGACAAATGACTCTCTTTAGCTTGGGTCAAGCCTAGCTTTTGTCCTTCATTAACCGCTCTTGAACTTTCCACACGTGAAAATGTATATAACATGCATGGGGTTGAAAAAATAACTATTTTTTTATGATAGAGAACATTAATGTTTTTCAATTCAATAGATTGGTTAGAGACTAATTTTCTTTATGATGTATGATTATCATTAATTTAATTTTTTTTTACCTATGATAAAAATTGAACACAATTTTTTTCACTAAAAAAATAACTATATGGACAGTGAAATCATGGTTTCGAAAATTATATAAAATTGAACAAAATATCAGTTAAGTGACTAGTTGGGGAAATCCAAAGCAATCTTATTTTCAATGAGCTGGTCAAGAATAGACTAAAATGATAAAATCAATATACGAGCCGATTTTTAAAATTTGTATTATATGAGAACTAAGTAAGAACACCACGTCCTTACAATTATTTGAATATTAATTTCTTATATTTTTCTACAAAATTATAATTGATATGTGACAATCAATGTTCTTTAAGAAAATATTTTTGATAGAAACCAAAAGCAAGACTAGTTAATTAAAATTATTTAAATTTATATCAAATTTTAAATATCATTACCGTCTTTATCTATACAATAAAATTATTAATAATAATATTTTTAATATTATATATATAACTGTTAGTTTGCGATAAATCACGCAAGATATTTTTGTAGAAATGCATTGCACTAGTCCTACAAAGTACAAAATATGTGTTACATTGTCACTAGCACCACAGACCCAACTGACAAAGTATACACGTGAAAGGCTTGGCATATACTAGGATGAAGTTTAAAGTATGTGACCCCTCTCTAGCTTCTTATCTATAAACCAACACGCATACCCTGCTTTTTGAAACCAATAGCTTGAAATGAATTGGAAGCTAATGGATGGATGGATCCATTGCCCCCCCCCCCCCCCCCCCCCCCCCCCCCCCAACCCACAAAAAAAAACGAATAGTGAATATTTTTAATTATTTTATATTATTAAATATCCAAAACTTAATCATAAATCCTTTTACATAAACAAAAAATGGCTTAGAATTAATTGAGTGATGTGTACCATCTTTTTATATCCTCTTTTTTTTTTTTTTCTTCCCATATTGGATATCATTGTTCCATCTTCCATGAAGCTCCCTTCATCCGATGAGCCTTTCATTTTTATATAATGATCAATAGGGTGGTTGAATGTAGGGCATCACACTCGGGAGCCCAATTCCATCTGAATAATTATTGCACACACCACAATGGAGGTTAAAGTTGACCTATTGAAGGTAATTAATCCCACGCAAGAGCCTCAAAAAAGAGACATGGCACACTTGTATGTATAATAATCCGAGAATGGACTCTTTGACTTAAGGTTGTACACATACTATTTGGTAGAAAATGATTACAAGTAAGAAAACATTGGCCAATCTATTTGAAGGAGAATGCACTTTCAGTGTGTTTTTGGATTAGATAATAACTAAAAGGGGTCATCCAAGAGCATGCTGGCAATTATGAATCTTCAATGCATACACGAGCATTTAATAAGGATGGCATTTTTTTTAAGATGTGTGTGAATGATCCACTTAAGGATACAGATAAAATTCAGCCCTTTATAAATAATCATGTCATTTAATTATCAAGATTCGTTTTTCATGCACTCATAATAAGTCAGTGTTCTCCTCTGTAAGCCGATTGACCCTATACATTGTGGGCTTGTACCATGATAACTCATTTTCAAACTTTGGCACAAAGTCAGATCCAAACACCAATAGTATGCCAAGATGTTGTAGTATTGATGTGGTAAATAATAAGTCTTGGTCTTTAGATAATTTTTAAGCAGATAATGCTTAAATAGGCTTTTATATATGATGCATACTTACTAATTATTTTAATATAATCAAATATGATATTTTGAAAAGGATGAACAGAGTTTCCTGCCAAAAGTCATTGTTAATATTTAAGATTAATTACCTAGATTTGCTAGGTTGAAATATCAGGTGAAAGTGGTATCCGATTTTTATAAATTGGGGAATACATTATCCAATGCACAATAATTTTCTGGAAAGATCTTAACTATTTTTTATTGAAGACAATTCCACCTACTATATATTCAAGACTCAAACATGAGATAACTGTTTAATAAGTTAGAATAACTTCATGTTGGATTGGGAAAGAACATGGCTGAAGAGGAAAACAAAGCGGAAATTAAAGCTGAGTTGTAGCTTGAGTTCATGCTCAACGTAGACATTGCGAAATTGGAAGTGGCAGAGAAGAAAGGAGAAAAGATTGTTGATTTAGGGATTTTGTTTATTATTGTTGTTTATTTGGGGATTGTGTAAGATCTTCGGGATTTTTTATTATGAGAATCAGGAGGGAGTAATTTTTAGTAATTTTCAACCGTGGGAAAATATTTCATACCTGATTAAAAGCTTTATCAATTATTTCTTGACATTAATCACCACAAAATATAAGAAAATAATAATTAAATTGATTATGTCATAATTTAACGCATTAACAGAAAAAAGGTAAAGGATCTTGGCGGGTCAAATTTGTGTTTAGAAACTAAAAATTAAAATTTTGAAAAGTTAAAGGAGTAAAATCATAATTAATTTAATCACATAAAAATTAAATTAAATAATATTATGCAATAAATAAAAAGATTAATTATACTTCTGATCTCCCATTTTTTATTTTGTGATTTTGATCACTTATTTTAAAATTGAACAATTCCGGTACATCCATGGTGGAAATATAAAAAAATACTCAAGGTAAAATTTGAATCCAAGATTTCAAACTTAGTGCATATAGACTTTCATAAGAAATTAAGAATCATTAAATCACTTAGCTTGTTTAAAATATGTTGAAAAAATATATTATCGATAATGCTAACGTGTGAGGAACAAAAAATTTACATAATTTTTTTTATCAATAAATATTAATTATTAGTTTGTTAAGAAAGAAATTTGAACCCATGATTTATCCCTCCCTCTCTTTCTCTTTTACCATCAAATCAACATTATATCTTGGTACATAAATTTGTTAGTACTAAATAAATAATATAAATATTATAAAATCAAACAAACGATTAATAACTTATATTTTTAATACTATATATCATTATCACTTAATCACTTTGTATTAAATAATTTTTATTTTCAATTACGATAATTTTTATTTTTAATCACAATATTTTTTTTCTTTGGATACTTTAATAATTAACCACTCTCATATTAGTTTAAGACGTACACCAAGCTTAAGGATGACTCCATTTCCTTCTTTGATCTTCAAAGCTTCCTACCCTAGCCGATTGGTTCCAATCACCAAGCCTATTTGCAAAATTTTATGATAAGCCTTGGACTCATATGGCTTAAAATTCTATGACTAATTTTCCATGTTTCTCACCCACCACCATTTTGCCATCTATGGATTCATCCCCTTGGGCCAAAACTTTAATGGGCTTGAGTTCAAATTTTGCATTTAGATTCGAGGGGCCATGGCCATTAGCTAGGACAACCGCACCTGAAATTTCCCCCAAGAATGTGTCCTACAACATTATTATAAACACAAACCGTAAGTAACATACAAAATTGTAGAAAATCAAATGATATTTATTATGCCAAATACAAATTATTAAAAACCTATGTCCTTTTTGTCCAATCACAAGAAATAAAAGATTAGTACTCAAGTCTACCATATGATGATATCTATGGTGGATATGCTTCAGACCTTTGTAGCCTCAATAACACACGCTTGGAAAACACAGCTTCAGGTGTTTTTTTCTGTCCGACGCAACCAGTGTAACATACTAGAAAATGAACTTGTTTTATGTTGGAAACTAAGTGGAATGAGTGTGATGTTAATAAACACTATCTCAGCTGCTAAAGGATCCAGAAACATGTTAAATTCTGCATATTGGTTGGAAGGAACTGAAAATATATTTCCCTTGTCACTGACATTCCGGTTGATGTGTCCTCCCACTACATAAACCTCCTACACATTTTAGAAGAGCTATGTAATGTCATTACTACAAATTATAATCATCTTAACTACATTTCTTTCATCACATGGCAGAATGTTAAGATAGAATGAGGTTAGAATATTCAATTTTAGTGTTTACTTTTGGCTAAAATATAATTTACATCAAAATGACACGAACAATTACAATTTTCTCACTTTTCTATGGCTACTCTTGCATCAACTTTCAAGGCAATTGATTGTTCTTGCTCGTTTTCTTATGAAACTCTCACTTTTCAATATAAACTTTTTACAAAATAAATCAACTAAATTCTTTTAAACTTTTTTTTTCTTTGCAAAACTTATCAAATTAAATATCCAATTTCTTCTAAAAATATAAAAATTCAAAAGTTTTCCTTTCCTTTTCAAATTCTAATATCAATTGTATAAAACCATTCATAATTTATCTAGTTATTTTTGTTTACTGTTAAACTTCTATAATTATATAGATCTCAAATTCATCATAAACCTTAAATATTGGATAAAAAAAAGAGAATTTGAGAATTTTTAGATAGAAGAAAAATGACAAAAACTCAAATTTACTTAATTTTTTTTAAAAAGAAGCTAATAGGCTAAAAAAATTAAGAGATTAAAATCACGCACATTTTAAATTTAAAAAAACACTTATTACTATTATTCTAAAATGTTGCAAAGCAAATGTATAATGCAACTAAATTACCTCAACGCTTGAGCTTATGTTTTTAACCGATACAACACTTTTGCTAATGTAGTCAAAGGTCCTATTTCCATTGTTTGCAATATGGACTCCCAAATTTCCATGACCAGTGGCTGTCTAAGTTCAGGGTGATCTGTATTTCGAGGAGCCCCAAACTTCACAGAATTTTCAGATGTATTCCTAAGTCACATGTTAATTTATTAGTGTTTATTATAGGTAGAAAAAAAAGAGTAAGTTTACAAGCATGCCACTTGAATAAAAAGCCATATATAACAAACGTACCCAAGTTTAAAGATGCATTGATATAATTCTTGATACTAAAAAATTGCAATAATCATAATTCAATGGATTGTATTATTTTACAGTTTTACAACATTGTATTCACTACTTTCATTTCATAAGGATTGACTTCTTACACAAACTACATATATAGTGAATCTTATGTAAGAACTCAAAAGGTGAAACTTATGCATGAAGACAATGGAAGAATAATAATGCTCTTTTTAGTAGCAAAAGTAGGTTTCTTTTTCCCATATAACCATATTAGTTTCAATAATTTTTCGTGCATTATAATGATGATGAGCACTTTTAAGGAAAAAAAGTAACTTGAAAAGCACCTTCTAGGGCTACGTGGCAAATCACGAGCAAGTCCATAAAGAGTGTCAGAGTCTAAAAGTCCACCATTTCCGTGGGGAATGGCTTTAACATACTTGCAATCTCCAACAAAGTGGAAATATGGGGTCTGACTGATACATTGCAAATGCATCACCTAGACCAACTGGGATATCATCTCGTTGCAGCATTTGCCCACCCAGTTGGGTTTACAGTGATTGCCTAAACCAAAAGTCATTATGTGAGTCCATGTCTTTGTGCAACAACATATAAGCACAATTAAACTATAGTATAACTCATCAAATAAATACGAGCTTTCAAGTGTCACGTAACAAGTAACATAGCTTAACAAATTACAACTATAGAAGTTATGCCCTGACCTTAGAATGTACAATCTTTCTCTTCCCTTAAATTTTTAGAGTAATAATAATAAGGTCAATTGACCTACTTGGTTGATTTTTTATTTTATTTATTTGATTCAATTTGATCCTTTATTTTTTTAAATAGGTTCACAATAGTCCTTTTTTCCATGAAAAAATGACGTTGCGAATAATTACAAATATTGGTGACTAAAAACTGTTAAAAATGTGTTTATCAATTTTTCTTCCTCCTTCCTTTTCTTCTACCTGCGCATACCAAAATCTTCCCTCAAATTCTTAACTCCTTCTTAGTATTAGTACTATACCTCCATGTGATGAGTGGTAGCTGCAGCGGCCTATGAAGGGGGTCCAAGAAGAAGCCAAAGTCGTCGATCATCATAATGCGGGAGAGCGCCAACACACCCCGTGTCCACATCCTCGAAGTTGACAGCGATTTATGGCATCGGTTAACTTTTGACTTTTGAACTATCAAATTTTTTGTGGATTTGTTAAAGGGTATATATGTGCACCAGTTATTATATATAGTTTCTAGGTAATTTCAAATGCTAGACTTGAGTTGTTGTGGTTGTCATTAAGTTCGATGTGTTATGGAAACGAGAAATGGTTTGATTTTGAATATGCAATAGATGACATGTTGTGGATCATAAAGCTTTGAGATGTAAGATGAACAATTAATATTATTAGGGTCCTGAGTTTGCGAAGGAAGAAGGAAAAAGAGGAAGAAGGAAAAGGTAGAAGAGAAGAAGAAAGATGAAGAAAAAAAAATCACATTTTTTTGACATTTTTTAGTCGTTAATATCTTTATTTTATTAACAATGTTAATTTTAGATAAATGGAAGGACCATTTTAAATCAATTTAAAAAGATAAAGGAATAAAATGAATTTTCTAGAAGATAAAAGGAGAGTGAACCAAAAAGAATAAGATAAATAACTAAATAGATCATTTGACCTAATAATAAAAAAAGCTCCTTATCAAGCTAAAAGATTCTAAAGAGTTTTTATTTATTTATAAAGGCACATTTTCCATCTTATCTCATTTGTATAACCGTCCTATACAGTAAATTTTGTAATAAATAAACTCAAACATTTTGTTATATGCTTGAGTATTTATATAATCTTAAAGTTGAGCAAGGAAAAAAAGAGAAACAATTACTCGACATCTTCCTTTCCCATTCTTCACAAATCAAAATGGATCTCTAAGCCCTTGTTGAACATGACCACTATGCACCCCATCTTTTTCTAGATTGTATTTAGGAACTTTGAGGCCATCAAAGAATGGATTAGAGCCATCTGATATCCCATAGGGTTTGTTCGAAGTAAATACAGTTATGTTTATGTACTCCATATCTGCACATTCATTTTCCTCTTTATTTTTTTTATTGGAGTTTCTCATGCTTGAGATTGCTACACCAGTTGCGAAAGAGTCCCACATAAGATAATTCTGTTAACAATGAATCATTAATTTCATTTTACTCTACTAAACAAAAGATATGTTAATAAGTGAAAATCACAGGCACATATATATACAAACATTATTAAAAAAGATTACCTTATAGAATTGATTGCCAAACCACGTATCACGAACCATTTTCACAGACTTGGAACAATATTGTACTTCATACGTGTCTTGACTTTTTTCAAATTCATCAAAGAATTCTTTATTGTATGGGATTGTGTTTGTTGCATCAAGAGGAACAAGGGTAACAGGTATATCAGAATGAATAACCTAAAATGACATGTACTTTTTGGTCAAGAACCTATATCTATGAATTTATGTCCGCATATAAAGACATCAACCTAAACCTTGAAAAAGTTGAATTCTCAATTGATTATAGTTGACAACAATAATTAAACAATTATTACTATTATTTACTTAGCAACGAACTTTATTCAAAATGAAATTGAAAACATTAACCTAAACTTTGAAAAAACTAAATGCTCAGTTGGTTACAGTTGACAACAAGGGACAGTTAAATAATGATGGCTATTTATTTAACAATGTCATTTATTCAAAATGAGCTTCAATATTTTATGCTCTAACGTAATAATATAAATAAATAAAAACGTTAATGCATCATAAAAGATATCAACGCATATTAAAATGTTAATAACTTCTCGTTTGAGCTAACCTGATATGCTGCCAAGGGGTCACAAAATATATTATACTCGGCATAGGGGTTAGCTTTATAATTTGTGAACATGTTGCCACAGCCATCACATTGGCTAGGTACGCAAGAAGTAAGAGCATCTTGCGGGAAACAATCCGTTTGGTTTCTTAATCCCACACTACCACCCATGAGGCAAATGTGCTCCACATTTTTCTTTAGGTGTGGATTGTTCATGAGGAAAATAGCTTCATTTGTATGCGCTCCTAACATAATCAAAGTTATGGGGCCTGTAGATATTTTGTCAATCAACACTTGTTGAACAGTTAGTTGTCTTAAGGGGGTATATTTCCTTCTCCCCTAATTTCATGATGCAATAAAAAAAGTATTAATATTTAGACTACAAACAATTGAAACAAATTAATCAATTCAATTACAATGCAATTGTAAATAGTTTCAAGTCAAAGGTGTTGCAATGTGATTAATTGTGAACAAATCAATCAATTAATCAATGTGATTGAGTTGGCAAGAACAATTAGAATACCATTATGGTGACATTGACTTGTACTTTATTATTAAATGACAATTAATGTTGGAAAGTTCAATTTCTATAGTACTATAATATGGGTAATTATACCAAAGGCAACATGTTAAAATTGACAATATTTATTATACCTGCGAAAGGAAAGCTTTTCGAATGCCATAATTAGTATCAATATCTAAAAGCCCTCGGAGGCCCATAGGAATGGCCTGCCTGTATAACATATCAATTATAATGCCATAGGAATGGCCTGCCTGTATCTAAAACTTCCTGTTGTTGTCATTCCCTAATTCATTGAAATGTCATTTGGTATAACATATCAATCATGAATAGAAACATAATGTATTATTGTATGCTCTATCTATATCTAGCTACTTGGAGGCTTAAAAAGAAAGAAAGAAAAAAGGCGACACGTACCTGTTCTACAATTGAAAGATATCCACCTACATTTGGAAGTATGGTACCATTTGGGAGTATGCCACCCTCATCTCCCATTCCAACTGTTTATGTCATCTTGTCCCATCATGTAAAGTATGTCATAAACTTGTTTCACAGCATGTCCAGCACTAGTCCAAGAATTTGCGCTGATTGTTACTCCCTACAAATACATGCATAAAAACTTAAAACATCACAAAAAAAGTACTCACAACATAACTATTTCCCAAGTTATGCCAAATATGTGATGTCAACTTCATTACATCAAATTGTGTTGGTTTTACAACAAAAAAAAAAGTACTCACAACAAGAAATGTGTCATATATTTATCAATACTTATAGGGATATTCATTAAATTTGTAGGTATAGATATCATATACCTACAAATATATAATGGGTGAGTTTGGTTAAATATTTTTTTTTAAAAAAAAAACACTTATTTTATAAAAAATAAGGTAGTATTATGATAAAGTATATAAGTGAGAATCAATTATCACCTTACAAGTTGATTTTTTAAGGTTGTTTTATACTAAAACTGGCGTTATAACATGGTATTCTAACCTATTTTAGATCCATTGGTGGCTCACTTGTGTAAAGGCAAATAACTATGGACAAAGAAAGGTGTGTTGAAGTTTCATGTCGATTAGAAATGGTGCTATGATAGAGTATATAAATGGGGAGCATTCATCACCTTACAAGTCAATTTTGTAGGATTGAATTAGGCTAAAATTTGCTATGTAACAAAGATTACATGTATCAAATGATGTAATGTTCTATCACTATAACTGTACAGTCCAAAATAGTAGAATGACACGTGGTCACTTCATAAATGTCAATGTACACGTGGTCACCCTCCATGTCAGCATTGCCTCATTAATAAGCGCTTATTCAACCTCCAGATGCCAGTCCGGACACAATGTCCGGATTCCTTGTCAATACCGCTACATGAGCACGGAAGTCGACCCTCTACAGGAATCCGGACATCAGCAATATTCTCTCTCCTCGTTAACTGTGTATCTATATGCAAGGATATTCAAATAGGTGTAACCACCTTATCTTATCATATCTCAACAAGTTATATACTAATTGTTACTTATCTACAAGTAACAATATATCAATAAGGTACACATTATCTCCTATTCAAATTAAGATAATTGTCTGCTATTATCTATTATTATTATCTTCTCAACAGATTATCTATAAGCAATGGCGCAAGGCCCACTCCACGCTATAAATACAATCCTCCAGGTTATCTCTAATCCCATCTCATCCTCACATCTCATACACTTCATTCACACTCCGTGCATACCACACATCCTACACTCCACACTTCATCCTCACTACATTCCATAACACATCCCTCTCTCATATATACTTGAATGCATTACTTAAGTTCCTTATTCTCTATATACTAGGCCGAGTCCACACTTGGTCATCTTTACAAATTCAATGTTCTGACTTGAGCATCGGAACGTTTTTCCTTTGTTTTGCAGGTCCCTCCTCTAAGCAAAGCCCAACTCTGCTTCGGCATCACAGAATTTGGGGTCCAATAAGGCCACATCAAACCCACACGTGGAATTTCCAGATTTTGGCAAGAACAATAACATTCTTTTATTTTTCAACAAATGTTTGTTTCTGTTATTATATGTAATAGAAGTAGGTTTTGAAAATGTGAGTATATATTACATACACCATAAATGTATGGCTCTATGGTTATACCATATTCAGATAGAATAAATAATTTATCTTAAATATTGCTAATACGTGTATATATATATATATATATATATATATATATAAAGTTTGAATCCATTGCCAAAATTTAAGGATTATGATCAAGTGATCTAAGGAAACTAAGGCTCGTTCGTGTTGGTTGCAGGTTTTTTATTTTTAGTTTTTAAATGTCATTTTCGGAATAAGATGTGTTCGACAAAATTAGAGCTAAAATAGTTTTTAACTCAATTTTAAAATATTTTTGCATTCATTTTCAAAATCAAGAAAAATGAATTGTAAATTTAATTTTTAGTTTTAAAAAATACACTTTCACTATCACCACCACCACTATGATCGTTGTCATCACCACTATTTCACCACAATCATCACCATTGTCATTGTTGTCACCATCATACCACCATCAACGCCACCATTATCATAATTGATGTCGTTTTCACTAACACCACGATGACCTCCACCATCAATTCACCACTATTCTTTCACCATTGTCATTGTTGTTGTCACTACCCTATTGGTAATGCCACCACTGTCACAATTACTATCGCCACCACCACTGCATCATCACAATTAGTGTTATATATATCTTTGTTATTATTGTTATCTCATGACTGTGTTATTTTCTTAATATATTTATTTTTGTTGTAAAAAATTATTTTTTCAAGCCTTTTACTATTTTTTAGAAGTTTTAATTATTTATTATTTTTATTAGGGGTGTTCACGGGTTAGGATCATCCGTGAATCCGAACCGATCCGAACCGATCTGAACAGTTTGGGTTGGGTCATTTATATATTTGGGTCAAAACCGAAACCGAACCGATCAAAACTGTTCATGTACGGGTTGGGTCACGGGTTTAGATTTACAGATCCGTTGATCCGATGACCCGATCCGTGAACCCGTAATAATAATATAAATTTTATTATTTATATATATATATATATATATATATATATTAAAAATTAAAAAAATAATTTGACAATAAAAAAACGTATGATATTGTAAATGTTTAAGATTGCATTCAAAAATAAGATAGGATATTTTTTAATATTGCATTAAAAAATAGGATAAAATATTTTTAAGATTGCATTGCATAATATAATAGAATATCTTTAAGATTGCATTGGATAATATGATAGAATATATTTAGGATTGCATTCAAAAATTGGTTAAAATCATATCTTTAAATTAGTATAAATAGAAACATATTTTGGTGTTCATGTATGCATTCCATTCCAATATTAGAGTATTAGAGAGTTTATGTTTGCATCATTGAGAGAATTGTTGTGAGATCATATAGAAGCGTTTGACAAGTTTGATTCTTCAACTCAATCAGGATTTAAAGGTACCTATTTGCTTAAAGAATATAAGCGTAAATATAACTATTTTATTGTATTCTTCTTCTTGACTTTGGAAAAAGGTCGCAGATGGGAACTAGGATACCAGTTTTGTCTCTGTTTTCTTGATGAATTGAGACATACGACTTTTGACTGGGAAACTAGGATACCAGTCTGATTGGAAAACAAAGATATCAGTCTATCTCTGTTCTTGGTGAATTGAGACTAGAGCTTTTTGCTGGGAAACTAGGATACCAGTCTGATTGGGAAACAAAGATATCATTCTATCTCTGTTCTTGGTGAATTGAGACTAGAGCTTTTTGCTGGGAAATAAGGATACCAGCTGAGATAATTGTTGTGTAAGGGTAGACTAGGAAACTAGGATACTAGGAACTCTTGTACACAAAATTATCATAGTGAAGTTATCCATTAGATTGATTATCCAATTTGGAAGTCGTGGTTTTTTACCCAATTGGGTTTTTTACGTTAAAATTGATTGTGTCTTTTTTATATCTTATTTTCATATTATTGCTTTTGTTGTTCAATGAATAAGGTTCATGTTACTTCACTTATATTTTTTTATATTGTGGATAGGTTCTTTAGAATTTGAAAATGAGACAATTGGAAAAGAAAAGTGGTACAGGAAGTGTTAATGATTCATCTCCAATTCCACCAATTAGTACTCCCTCTCCATGTCATACTCAAAGTCCATCATAGCAAGGGACAAAAGTTTTTTGACAACCACAAGGACATGAAACTCCACCACAACAAGGGCAAGGACAACAATCTGAATTTGCACAAGTAGAGGTAAGGAAAAAAAAATCTGCTAGACCCCCTTCTAATGTTTGGGAACATTTTACTAAGAAGGAAGATGATAGGGCTTATTGCAAGTATTGTAATGCATCATATGCAGTAGTTAGTTCTGTCTATGGAACTTCTAACTTGAGAAGACATGTGTTCCAATAATATAAGAAAAACCCATATAGGTAGGTTGATAAAAAGAAAAAGACATGTGTTTTAATTTATATTATAAGTCTATTTTATAATATTATGTTGATGGTATTAAATGAATCAATTTTACTACTTTCATACATTTGATAATATTGTGTTAATTGTATGAGATATTTGAAAGAATCGTGATATAAAATAGTAGTTTAAAAAAAAAATAAATGGGTAACCCGGTGATCCGAACCGAACCGAACTGTTCATGAACGGGTTGGGTTGGGTTGGGTTTCAATTTTTTTCTTCTTAAAACCGAACCGAACCGAACCGATCAAATTTGATTGGATTGGATCCTAAATTTGGTCAAAACCGATCCGAACCGATCCGCGAACACCCCTATCAACGTGTTGCTCAGTTTGCTTTGGACTACTATCCTCCGTTTGGAACTCCGATATGTTGAGCTTCAAAAGGTAGAGAAGAGCAAATACATCATCAAGATCAACATCTGTATCCAAAAGAATTCGATGAGGCCGGCTTGGCCTTCACATTATGCAAAGCAACTCCAAGAGATGTTAACATAATCAATACCACAACTACCCAAAACCTCAATGGAAACCTTCTCCAGGGTCAAAAAGTGACCATAATTCTCTTATGTTCTAATGTGTAATAAAGAATGAGAGAAAGATTCAGAAAAGAGGTTTGATGAACATACAAAGTCAAGAAAAACATTATATTTTGTCTGGACAAATAATAATAAAATAATAAAGATTAAGAAAGAAAATAACATAAAAAGGTTTTATGTATTAATAGTCATAAATATATTTTGTCTGTTTGCACTAGCATATTTATTTGTCTACAAAAATTTATTTAAGATTATAATTCATTAAAAAAATTTCAGTTAAATTACAACATTAAAACTGTACAAAAAGTCAATATAATTAATAACTTCATAAATTATATCTTACACCAAAACGAATTTAGCTTGGTTAAACAAATTGTACAGTGTTGAATGTCTACTGATAAAAAAATTATATCTTACACCAAAACTAATAAATATTGTATGTCTAATAGTCAAATACTCAGTGTCTCGTTATAATTATTATGCAAGAAGAAAAAATAAGTCCTAAAATAATTGTTGTTTTAACTTTCTAATGTAATAGTAATTTTTTCCCCACTTATATCATTATAAATGATGGCAAACAAAAAACTATAAATGAATTCATGATTATAAGATAAAATTTGTAAAACTGTCATTCTCTTTCATCTATTTGTTAGTTTTTCTTTATCTGTCAAGAAACTTTGGATGATAATTATTATGGAATGTGAATAA
>PYAF01004279.1:1591047-1625495 GCA_007407185.1 Glycine tomentella | reverse complement strand
TTGTATTGTTGGAGAAGGTTGACACAAAGGTCAACAGTGCTGATTTTCTGACCAAGGCAGTAAGTTCAGAGAAGTTTGAATGGTGCACAGTTGCTTTGGGAATGAAGGAGCTTGCGAAGCATTCGCCAAGTGGGAGAATGTTGGATATGGCTCATCTTTCGCAGTCAGATGACAACCCTTCTTGTTGGCGGGGTCAGCATTTGTAATATTTTACTTTTATTAGTAGTTTGGGCTAGGGCCCATGAATAGCTACTGTTATGGTTTCTTTTAATCCTATTTATATTCCCCTTGTAAACCGAGTGACTTGTAACGAATGGCGGTGAGGAGATTATAGTACAGACAAGCTGGACGTAGCCTACATTGGGTGAATCAGGGTAAAATACTGTGTCATATTTCTCTTCCCTATTCTCTTTTCTGTTTTTCGATTTGTGTGTGATTGTCGATTTCCAACAATATGTCTGTCATATTAGACTGCAGGCTTTCCATATGTTTCCATGGTTTTGGGTATACAATGATTGGGCACATGCATGGAAATGTGTGAGGCTGGAAGTGTGTTCTCTTCAATCAAGTAGGAGTATTTCTTTAAGTCTCGAATATAAACAAAAAATAAAATAAAATAACTTATGTTTATCTGGAAAATTAATTAACATCATTTAATTGCACCAATTTCATTTAAATATTTTTTTCAAAGTATCCTTCTTTAGAACTTGACAAAAAAAAATAGAATCATTAAAAACAAAAACATCAATTAAATAAAACAAGTCAGAGATCCTGAAGGTACTATCCTTCTAGGCTTCCACTGTCTCACATTGGCCTAGAATTTTTCTGCAAAAAAAGCTCCAAACTACAAATTTTAAGTGATGCACTTACACTTTCCTTGGAATTAGTACATGTCATTCTCCTATATGCGATTGATTTTGTATCAGATTGTCGTGAGACAGAAAATCTGGCAGCATAATGAGATCTTGATGCCAATGTTTTATCGTAACCAAGTTGTGATTTGGTAATGCTACAGACCACATGTGTCCTTGGAACCTTTGACACATCTTGTTTAAAATTCCACTGAAAATAAAAGTAATAGAAACAAAATTTCCCATTATTAAACAGACAGCTGCTTTTAGTAGCAAATTTTTCTTGTTGGCTGATAGTATGATGTTAAAAGCACACACAGACACTATACAGTTAGTTAAAATGAACAATGAACATGCTACAGTATATCAAATAAGATTGACACATTTGCATGGAAATCATTTAAAGACCAACAGTAACTGGCATTATTAATTAGTACCTAATAACACCTTGATTTTTGTCATTATAAGTGTGATTTAGAAACACCACTCCACTAGTCCACTTCTACATTATCTTCTCCAAATTTACCTTCTGCTTGGTATACAGATGAAATAAAGGAGAAAGAAAGGAGAAAGTGTACAGAAGAGAGTGAAAGTGGGAGAACGTTGATCGTTTAGTAAGAAAGAATTACAGTGAAATAAATATGTGAGACACACATGAAAAAAATTCCAGAGACAAGAGATGATTTGTGCAAATATGGTTGTGTGATATACAACATAATCTGTAATGTTGCGAAATAATCTGTTATGTTGAAAAACATAACTTAATCTTTATGTTAATTTTTTTTTCTCTTTTCTATTTTTTTAATTTCTTCTCTATTCTTAAACCATATATGATATATATACATTTTTAATTTTTACTCTATTTCTGTTTTTGTTTCCCATCTACTCAATTCTCTCCTATTTTTCTTCTTCTCTACCAGAACATGAGCATGATTAACAGGAATTCGTAACCTGGACATGATGATGAAAACGAGGAGGTAGGTTCTGACTTTGCACAAACTGCGATGAAAATGATGACATTCCTAACATGGTACTACTTGGAAAACTTTACACTAGTGGAAAATATGGTCAACACTTTCTGGGTCTATCTCTGCTCTTTCTGACACTTCAGAATCTCAGATGAAGACGCACGACCACACAGTTGTACCTAAAAGGATAAACTGTTATAACTTTTTTTCTCTCCCACATAATAGTTTAAATTTAAAATTAGTTTGAAATTTTAATTAATTGTGGACCAATAAACGGTATAGTGAGTTGAACATGATGCATAAAAATTATGGAGTGGTGAGTATAATAAATAGTTTAAAATAAAAATGAAAAATTATTTGACTTCGATGCTATCAAGAGAAGTTTCTCAGCTTCTTTGGGTAATAATTATTGCAATTCTAATAGTATTAATTTTAAAAAATTTATGTTGTTTATCTGGAGCTAATTATATTGTTTTAAATGAAGTATTGTATTTAGAAAAAAAAAATACGTATAAAACTTGTTAAATATTACTTAGTTTTTGTATTAGTTTTTTTTTTTTGGGATTAAAAATCTAGCTAAATTGAGTTCAAGGTTTATCAGAATTTGGACAGATTTCAAAGTTCAATAATCGTTTATAGATATACTTATAAATTATCCATCAACAAATTATTACATTTGTAAATGAAATTGAACTTATATTCTTGTGGAATATGAATTTATTTTTTATCAATTAGAACAAATATTAATTTTATTGGCTTAGTTTTGGTATAAGTTGATTGTCTAGAAATATACTAAATTTAAATAGAATATGTGTGTGTAAAATAAGAAAAATAAATTTATGATTGGTTAAGTTAATAATTATCATTTATTTTATTTTAAAAGAAATTGTAAAAAAGAGCATATTAATTAATGATGAAGAACTTGGATAGCTCTTTATGAATTTAAATTTTGCATGTCAGTATTCCAATAAGAAGAAACATACTCAAATTATCCCATAATTGATAACATTCAGTTGGTGTGAAAAATCGGTCTATCGATTAGTCGTGTATGTTGATTAGTCGTCATGTCGGTTAATTAGGAATGAGAGATTCCTTTTAAGTGAATGACTTGAGGAAAGGATTTTGTTTCTTAGTTGAGTTCTTAATTAGTCCACCCCAAAGAGCTTTTTAGCCGTAGATGAATTGAAGTTTTTATGCTAAGTTACTCTTATGTGAAATTGTCAAAAAGGAAAGTTGTAAGCAATCGAAAGCTACAAAGAAAAACTATAAAGAAAATTGTAAATGACTAAAAGGTAAAGGAAATTTCTAATAGTCGATAAAAGAAAGTTATAAATGACTGAAACTGATAAAGGAAAAGTTATAAATAAAGGATAAATAAAAGACAAATGACATAAAAAAAAAAAAAGTAATTTGATTAATTTAGTGGTGGTCCTTTTTACATATGAGTTTGTCTTATTTATAGAATTTTCAAGCAAATGATAGCAGTTTATAAGGCACGTTACCTATTTCCTAATAACTATCCATGATCCTAGATTTTAAGAGATCATGTATTACATGATTTTAACTTCCTAAGCTGCAAACAAACCGTTCTTATTTTCCACTAACAACTTCTCTTATTTTTTTAGGAATAATGGATCCACATGCATTTGATCTTGGAAAAGCTGTTTGTATTTGTCTTTCACGTTTAAATACTCCTTTAGATTTGGTCTTTCACAAAATATAACTGATTCAACTCTTCGCATTAGCTTATAGAAATTAGTTTTCAATTGTTAGTCCACAGAAATTAACTGTTAGTCGTCAACTGACATAATAATCATTAGCCGTCATAAATGATTCTTTTAGTTATTAGTCATTAGAAATGGTTATTTTAGTCTTCAATCATCTTTAGCACCAAAACAAGTTAAAATCCATTCATCAGTATTTGTCAATGATTATCTACTAAATTAGCCGTTAACTGATAATAATGCTAGTCTCAGTAGCAAACTTTTATATGTTAACATCTCTTCTTTTTTTCTCCTTTAATTAGTGAAATTTCATAGAACCTCAACACGTCTCTATTTACCCGTTCGAAGTTCGAACTAAGAAGCTTAGGTGAATTTTTCCAAGCAATTGATTAGTCACAAGCTGAAGCTACACTTTGGATTACTTTTTGTAAACTAAACAACAAATCCATTAAAAAATCAGAAGAGACAGAGACAGTGTTACAGAATGATTTTTTTCTTATCAAATAAGCTAATAATACATTGTTATTATGCCTTGACGGTCCTAAATGGATCTAAAAGAAGTTGAAAAATGGTGGTAATGATTTGACTGGTCTGCAGTGCGTTTTTTATCTTTTATCTCCATGAACTAATACAAGCCTGGATCTCTTCCAAAGTTTTTCCTTTGGTTTCTGGGACTAATTTTGCTACAAAGAGAATAGTTAAGAGGGAACATCCAGCATAAATAAAGTACCTGTCCAAAAAATAAAACCGTATAAGTACATTTCACTAATTATATATAGTCATATGGGCACAAGAATCTTAATTAACTCTGTATCTATAATTCTATTATTTGCTTACCAGGAGAACTCCAGCTCATAAGAAAGTTGAAAGTATATGAAACTACCCAAGCTCCTAGCCAAGCCACCAAAACCACCAAGCTTCCAGCAGTCCCCTTCAAATGTATGGGAAATATCTGAAATATGAAAAGTAGTATTAGATACAAAATACATTTCTTTGATTCATCAGAGATGTTAGAAAACACTATTTTTACACATTTTCTCTAATTAGTTAAAATATATTGGAAATCACATAATTGTAAGTCTCATATTATTTAGCAAATCTTCTCATAATTTTGCAGTTTTTAATAAATTTTGCTTAAGTGTGTATAAGAATATGTTACTAACACTCTTCTTTGGTTCCTACCATCAGTGCTTCCTATTTCCTTTTTTCAGAAGCTCAAGGACAGGAAAAGATAATAACCCTTCATAAATTTTTAACTGGCCTTTACTTCAACTATTTCTTTGAAGGGGCCTTTTATAGGAGGGACAAAAGTAGCTCAATTTGGCAATATTAGGCATTTTATTGGAAAACAAAAGCTTAAAATGTTACATCTCTTTTATGAAATAAATATTGATAGCTACAATTTCAATGTTGACTAGCTTTTCTTTATGCCTAGCTATAATTCTTGGTGCCAAATGATACATACCTCAGACATTGTCACTAATGGAACTGATCCGAGCCCAATTGAAAATGCTGCTATGTAGATCTGATAACAATAAGATTCAAAAAATGGGAGAATTTCAGGTCAAAAATTTGAGAAGGGGGTGGAGGGTTGTAACATGTAAATGTGTGTTGCACAAGAAAACTCACCAGCATGCCAGCAAATGCTAATATAGGTACCCACTCAAGCAATAAGCTTTGGCCCTGATCCATCAAATCATAAAGACGAATTTTAGAATAAAGACACATGCATTCACTCAATTTATGGAGAAAATATTACACTTTTTTTTTTACTAAAGACTTGCCTTGAGAAAGAAAGCAATGCCAGCAACAAAGCAACCTAAGAATGTCCCAGCTGCAGAAACCTGCATGTATACAAGAACTTTTGTTAAGCATCAAATTTCCTATTCCACATACTTCAAGTCAGCCTTCACAAGGGCTTGCAAATAGATTTACCATTACAAGAGGTCTTCTTCCAGACTTGTCCATCAAAATGGCTCCCAATAATGTAAATGGAATCTGTCATTCATTGTAACATATGATGTTCAGATAAAACAATGTATAGTCACATGATTAATTTATGAGAAATCAGTAGAGATCAACTACCTGTATACAAGCATATGCTATGGTACCAGCTTTTCCTGAAGAAAGTCCTACAAATTCAACATTTATAGAAGAATAAATATGACAGACGTACAGAACAAACAGGTTTCTTTTTTATTTTCCAAAATCAGCATGTAATATAATATCTCTTCTCACTTACCAGCTGCTACAAAAATCTCAGCTGTGTAGAATCCTATGCCATTAATTCCAACAGATTGTTGACATGCCATTAACCCGATCCCAATGTTAAATTGTGATGACAAAACCATAATTTTGATCTTTTGAGTAATTATGTAGATTGTCATTGAATTTCTGCTAGAGAAGTGTGTTGTTACTTTCAACTACTGAGCGCACATATTTGCTTTGGAACAAATCCAACAGCTTAGTCTTAGGAAAACTTTGAAGAGTTTCAATAAAATCCTATATTGTGAAAAATAAGTCAGCTCAGGTCATCAAACATATCAAATCTCTTTCAAATTTCTTTGGAGGTTTTCGATTATTCAGTTAAGAGAGCTTGGAAAGTACCAGAATTTCAGCAGCTTCTCAGAAATATCAGCATCTTTACCCCGAAGCCTACTTAAAGTTAGTTGAAATTCTTTTTCACGGCCAACCTTAGCCTACAAAAAATACATATATACATTCATATTAAATTTCATTCCAGTATTCCTCTTATACTTATATAGTTATATATCTTCAAGAATGAAATAAAGGACCATTTGGTCCTTAGATAATGATTCTGGCTTAATAATGCTTACCAGCCATCTGGGGGACTCAGGGATAAAGCACAAACCAACCAGCAAGCAAATGCAAGGCACCAGCCCTTCAAAATTCAAACCAAACCAACTGTTATACCTTTCTATCCATAATATGTTACAGTTCAAAACTAATGTTATTATAAACTTACCCGCTAGTGCAAGTTCTCTCCAATTTATAACACTTCCTAATAAGAATGTGACTCACCCTCCAGTAACAATCAAAAGCTGCAAAACAATCACATTCAAAACCAAAATTCAACTCAATTATACTTAACTTTCAATTAAAGAAAAATATACCATAGTTCTTAATTAATATTCCCTCACCTGATTTGTTGTTGCTAGCCCTCCTCGAAGATTTTTGGGTGCTATTTCTGCTATATATACAGGAACCTGTTCCATTTTACTGAATGTTGTTAGACATATGTTATAGCAAAGAGGCAACATATAAATAAATGGCTTATGTTTAAGGATCTAATAAATGATTGAATTTTGTTTTGGGTCTCTAATAAAAGATTTCATTGTTTTGAGTCCTTAATATATTAAAACTTCAGAATGTTTCTTTCTTAAGCCATACGCCGAATTTTTCACTTTCCATAGTTTTGTAATTGAAAACATATACAAGATAACGTACACTGTTGGCAACTATAATGTTCATGTGCTTAATTAAGGGTACTTACACAAGTTCCAAATGTGAAAGAACCACAAACAGCAACAAGTGTGCTAAGCAAAACCATTCCAATGGATCCATTTCCCACACTCTTATCTGATCCATTTTCTTCACAAGCAGCAGCGGCATCCTCTGGTTGAATGAAGGGCTCTTGCAAATATCCACTCTCCACATCCTCGTGCTGCTCAATTACCATTTTCTTATTAAATAGCTAGAAATATGGCCTCAAAGAGACACTGACAACACAAGAATAATTAGAGAGCAATATGTTAAGTTGTGAAAGGAGGACATGCAAAAGCATGCTATGTTGGAGGGTACTTATATTGCATGCACCACAGAAATCATTTTGACCTAATGTTAATTTCCAATGTTGTCCTGGTACTTTTCATTAGGAAATAAGAGGGAATTAAGGGCATGGCATGGTAATATAAACAAGCGTGTGTGTCAAATTAGACGTGTGTAAATAGCATGTGGGAATTAAGCTGTCACTGATGTGGCGATTAAGTACAAGAGGCCAATGTAGACCCTCTTCTCTCCTTAGAGTAATGGATTAAGAAGGACCAAGTTGTTGGTTTTTTTGGTAAACAAGTTGCAAGGGGATGGTATTGTGGCCAGTGCATGATTGTCCTTTGTTTATTCATCACACCTTACGTGGCTCCTACTCGGATGGGAGCTATATATATATCAATATAACATGCTTGTCATATTAGGCTGCAGAGTTTAGATATTAGAATCCATTCCATAATTCCATGGTTTCGGGTTTAGTTACGATGATTGGCCAACATGCATGGAAATGAGTGATGCTGGAACTCTGTTCTCTTCCATCAACAATGATATATTTAATTAATTACGTAAATGCTAACTAAACTAAAGGAAAAGTTTATTTTAGGATGCTTAAAATTATATTACTTATTATTTATTTTTTATGATTTTTATAATATATTTTTTTTAATTACTTAATCAATATCTTAAGTTACTAGTTAATAAGATCCATTTAACTATGCAGTATATAATTTGTAGATAATCCATCACGACAAACATTCTCTTGATATTCATTTCTTTTTCATTTGTCTTTTCTTTAGCTATCATGTTTACGTACATTTGTTTATCTTCTATATATTTTGCTATCAGAGTGTTTACTAGCAGGGGAGTGTCCATACACCAATTTCCTTAATTAATTAATTATAATATATATATATATATAATATTTTCCCATTATTTCTTTTTCTTTCACTTCATTTTCTTATTTATTTTCTCTTGTATTATTTTAAATCATTTATTATCATATATCTACCTTTCAAAACTTTCTCTTCATTTCTTCAATTTCTGCACCTCAAAGGATGTACAACAATGATTTTTCTTAATCTGTCTCGTACACACTCCATTTATATGTCACCTCATGAAATTTTATTATGTAAAGTACAACGAAAAATATCTAATTAACCAGTTTAAGTGGCTGTTAGATTTACGAGTACCTTAGTGTTAAATATTTCTGTACGAAAAAAATTGTACGGACCACGGAGTACAAGAAAATTATCGGCTTATGTCACTGTCTGACTTATGTTTAATATTTATTTTACTATTTACACAAATTAATAACATTGATATATTCCTTCTAACACACTCTTATTGAAACTTATAAAACTATAAAATTAAGAGAATCATGAAAAGTAAGATTCACAAAAATTTAGAATTTTTAATAAATTTTAATTAATAAGTTCAAAAGAATGTTTAAAAAATGTATTACTAACATTTCTCAATTTAAAACTGAATCATGTTGTACCTTGGCGGTGTGTGCAACTATGAATTTTGATAAAATTTGGCTCCATAAATTGATCTAAACAACTCATAGATCCAAACAATATAAGAATGGCTACGGTTTATACAGATCTGCATCAAATGACTTTTGTAACCCTTTTATTTGTTTGAAAGACAGCAAAGGTTATATATAAAATATAAAATAAACAACATGACAGTAAAGGGACCTTATCAATATCTTCCCTATTATTGGTTTGTTAAGTCAAGCCTCCGGTGCCAGTTGCTTGATTACGGTATCTCAGGAAGATTTGGTTTCTCAATGTTTAAATTTTTATTCTTAAATAAGAATTAATAATTAATCCTAATTAGAATTTATTTTAAAATTGGTACACTGTTAAGATCATGAAAATAGTTTCATTTTATATTTTTTCTTCAATTTTAAAAGTTTCAATTTTTAATTTATTTATAATTAGTAAAATGAAATATTTATGATTAATCACGAAAAAAATATTTTCTTTATTTTATTTTTATTTATAATTTATACTTAAATTTAAAATATTCGTGCAATGCAGGAAAACTTGCTAGTTTTAGATGATATTTCCTTGATTTTAGAATATAGTAGTAGTACACAGTTAAGGTTATTTTATTTATCAAGCTCATTTTATATTATTATTGTTTTGCATTTCTGGATATAAGATAGAGTCTCGTATCAACACTACCAAATTAAATTAATAGTACAAGCTGTACGTAGAGGATCATTGAATTTGCAACTCTAGCTATCAGGGTCCTTATCTACTTTGGAGCCTCTTAATTTCATTTTTCTCTCCCTTCTATTAGAAGAAGAAAGATCTTATGCGTGTTATCCAATCATTTCACCGCTAACCCTAATAGGTTAAGGCAGCTTCTAACCCTACACGAGTCGGATCCATTTGTTCCTCATTATGAAATGTAGACTAGCTAAGCTATCTTTCCTTATATTACATCATTTCACAATCTGTCTATATTTAATTAATTTGAAACATCACATGGAGTTAAGTTAGTACAGCCCCCCCCCCCCCCGCGTATACGAGCCATGGACTAAACAATGCCAATGTGTATTTTAATATAGATTTACATTATTTCGGTCCTTTTTATCGTGTTATCGTATATGCTTCTATTGGTTCAATTAATTTAATTTTCAAAAGTATGATCAGTCAATTGTTAGACATATGAGCACTATTTTGAAATAGTTGACATTGTTAGAAAAAATGAATAAGAATATATAATAGGCTTAAATAATAATTTGATACCTAAATTATTTAAAATACATTAATTGGATCCTTAAACTTTTAAATGCTCTAATTTGGTCTTAAAATTTTTAAAAATGTCTCAATTAGGTCTCTTTTGTCCATGAACGGATCCAAAAATGTATTAAAGGGGACCAAGTTTTTTTTTTTTACACAATTATTTAATAAATAATAACTTTAACAAAAAATATTCATGAAACAAATGCCTCCTTATTTTATAATTTTGAGTTACTACATTACAAGGATTACTATTTAAAATTTTATATTTTTTCATATTTAACTAATTATATGCAATTTATGAAATTATATTTAAAGTGTAATTGAAATTTGAGTTTATAAATAAAAAAAATTATCAGTGGAGTTTATAACAACTCATATACCCTTACTCAATGAATCTTAGCTAGACTTCATTGACAATATATGTTTTATTTGTATTCAATATATTTACATTTAAACATATTTTATTATAAATTCTAACTATATTTTAATTAATTGAATTGTTTAGTTTTTTTTTTTTACTTTTTTTCATTGTGTTAAATATATTTATAATTTAACTTATAGAATTTTTTGTTTACATTTATTTTGTTAAATATATATTATAATTAAATTTATTTAATTATAAATATTAAATTTATTTTGAATTAATTGAACTATTTTTTTAATTATTGTTGTGATAATTTCGAATTATATATTTGTAATTAAATATATTTACTTATAAATTATAAAGAAATAATTAATTTAAGTTAATTTATATAGTATAACAGTAGAATTTTGTGGTTAATGAAATAAAATAGAAAATAACCAATCCGGTTGATTCGTAAGTCGTCATAATACTAATCCATGGCTTTGCGCGGGTGGTCACAAAATGGGATACATGCAGTGTGGTAATGGATAAGAAAAAACTATGTTATGATATATTCTATGTATGAAAATCTGATGTAAATGGAAGAAAGTCACTATTAAAAGTGTCCTTTAAATTAATCTTTACGTCATGTGTTTCAAAGCTTCACAAAAGAGGTGGAAGTTTTGTCCAGGATATTTGTGCGATTGTATCGTCTTCTTCTAACACATTTTTCAGCCTAGCTAGGCCTAGGACTGGTCAACGGTATTGGATCTAATTGTCCCCTCAACAATTAATATTCTCGTATTATTGAACGCGTTTTATACAATGTCTGATTTGCTATTGCTACCAATAACTATGTCTTTGTACGTAGGCATGCTACCAAATCATTGAAACATTATAATAACTAATTAGTGAAAAATAAGAAAATTAAACAATGGAGACAGCTGAAACTAACATCTCCCTCTATAGGAGTGGAACATGTTACCAATACCATTTTTTTTTTACTGAATATTATCAGTAACATATCAACTTATAATTAGTATTAATTGGTATCAACTTGTAATAAGATATAGTAGTAATAATGTTATTAATTATGATATATGGAGACAACTTGTAATACTAACATTAATACGTACGATATAGAAAGTAATAAGTTGATTTTCCGTGTATGATCCGCAAAATTTTGGCTAATGGACATAATAAAATTTTCATTATTTGTTACTCATTAGTCATGAGACAACTTTTTTGTCCCCAGTATAAACTATTCAAAAGACCATAATACCCACTATATGTTAGTATTGTCAACTTGTAATTAGTCTTAATTATTATAATTAGTATTACAAGTTGATATACAAATTATAGAAAGTAACATCTCCCTCTGAAAGTAACATTGTATTAATTACTAGTATAATTAGTATCAATTTGTAATATCTATACAAATAATTTAAATTTTTGTTAAACAAATATTATATCAACAAAAAACTTAATACTTAACATTTTTAATTTATAATAATATTTTTGTAATAAAATATACTTTATCTCTAAAGAATACTAAGGAATATGTGCATTCAAAGATGAACATTATGGAGACAAAATCGAGAAAGTGATAAGTAACTGTCATGAATTGATTACAAGTCTTGCTTTCGGTGAGAACAGCTTCCTTGTAAGCTTGTAGCACATATATAATTCTATTTTTGACATATAAATAACATCAAATGTCAAAAAATATTTTTAAATCATTTTTTAAAAAAAATATTTAACAACTAATTAGTGCCTTGTCATATTAGTTTTAGTTTAGTTAATTTCACATAGGCACACGCGATAAGTTCTTAATTTGATCTTCAAAATATTTTGAGAACATCAATCTTGTTAGGGGAATTTAGGAAATTAGAATTATGAATTATCAGTGGTGAGAAGAGTATAAATAGGAGGGGAAAAAATACTTGTAGCCTTCCTTCTCCTTCTATCGTTTTACCTCTTGAAAAACTTAAATCAAGAAAGATATATAATTTAATCTAATTTAATTTAAATCATAAATATTTTCTTTATTAAATAAGTTACTAGTAGTAGTAGACTAGTAGTACCAACAGAAGCATATCACAAAAGAACTTAATTGTGGTATTTGAGATGTATAATCGATTGATTATTTTATTTAAGAATATTTGGCATATTATATAGAAATCTTGACAATATTCAATGGGAAAATCCATTTTTAGAGTTAAAGTGGATAAAAATAGATCATAACGGTGAAAGCGGAGTAGAATGTTGATTGAGGTACAAACATTACAATGGCTTTGCCCCTCAGTCGTCCACTCCAACTACATCGATCACACTAATTAGAATTTAGAACCAATTCCAAAGGATAGTACTGTCAGTGCCTGGGGCTTAATTGTTCAATGCATGTATTGTGCCTCTTATTCCACTCCATACTCGTCTGATATTCTTTCCTTCATTTCTTATTTTTGTTATTCTTTCTTATTTCTCATTTTAATTGGGCTATAATAATACTAATAATAGACAATGGACTGAATGTTTACATATATCTTTCCAATTTAACAATAGTTTCTCTTTCATACTATCAAAAACTTTTCATAATATTATATATGATTATTATATGGGATTTAACCTGATTTATCAAACTCGGCCACTCACGAGTTAAAAATGAATTGAATTTAAAAGTAAAAAAGTAAACTTATTTTTTAATTAATTAATTCAGAAAATGAACAAAACTTGCTCTTGGGGTCGAGTTAGGATTATAGGCCTAATTCACACTTCCATTAAAATTTCTTACTTTACACATTTCTAGTGTAATAATGGTAACAAGAATTACAAATTTTAACTATTAATGATCAGACTCGTTGCAGCAGTCGCAGCACCTGCAAATGCAAGTCCCTCTGGACATCCGATAAAATTGGTGATGCACAAATTAGCAACCTTGGATTAATCTTTCCAATTTAATAAACTACCTAACCATCCCAATAACACCAGTTTATTTAGTGTTACAACAAATATGTACCAACTAGAAGACAAGTACAAAAAAATACTAATAGTTAAACAAACACCTTCTAACGGATACTGCTAACTCACTAACCCTACCAGGATGAAGGACGGCAACACATACCCCAAGACAAACAGCAACCGAAACCAACACAAAAATAGCTGGCCGATAGGTCAAGAATCCCCTGCCCAAACATCGACGCCCGTATCTTTCAGGCAACTCTTCCATACTCATTATAATATCCCTCTTCAAAAGTGGTATTCTTTCCATTTTCTCATTAGAAGTTGTACTTTTCACTTTCAGTACTCCCCACTTCTCATCTGCTCTATACTGGATACCCTGAAACAAATATCCATGTAGAAAAAGCATGTTAGCATCAGAAGAACTAAACCATTTAAACTAAATTCTAATATTTATAAATAAAAACATACTCCAAGTTCAGCTAGAAGATAAGAAATTCAGGATAAATGGATAACAATCGGGTGTAAGATTACTCTTTTTAATCTAATTCTGTCTCATTTGTTAACCATATAACAAAAGGAGTGGTAACCATTGATCGCTTCTATTATTTCAATGAGTAACCCAAAACTCTTGTTTCTTTCCCTTACATTTTTTCTAGGCATACATACTCTTCCCTTTCTTTTTGTTCGATCTTACCCCAGCTCCCAACTTTGAACGTGTTAACAACTTCCTTCTGTCTAACAATCATCGCAAACTCTCCAATAATAATATCTTAAACTCAATTGTTGTAAATGAAATCTGCCAACACTTCAATTGCTAAGTTCTGAGTTATCAAATTTCAATCAATTTTAAACTGTCAAGAGCTCTAACAAATTGATTTCCATAGCCACCAGTTTAGAGTACAAGAGTTAGACATCTTATATTAACACCGGATGCATCAATTTTATTTTCCATTATATGGTAAGAAAATGACCATAAAAAAGCATTTAAATCTAAAACTAAGGAAATTAATAGTCCCAACCTGGCTGTTAATTGCAACTGATAGCTTGTTATCTTGGGAGCAGCCCTGAGCAAGTATAAAGCCTTTCATTTCAGAGTGAACAATTATACTTTTTTCACTTTTCTGATGTTTCTGATATACGGCATTTCTAGCATTATGTATGTGATTCCGGAGTTGCGTTATGTCAACATCACTTGTCCTATTAATTACAACATTGGATTTCATGCTTTCTGTCAAGATTATCAAATTTGGTAATATTTTTCCCAAAATGATTGTTGAATCGTTGCATATCAGAAAATCCAACAAATGGCAATATCTTTGAATTTGTGAAGCTGTCATCACTCTGTCAAAATTTTCTGAAGTGGTGTCCTTAAGCAACCATGCTATATCTACAAGTAAGTCTGATGATGATGTGTGACTAACTGCAAAAGTTTCGCATGAGCTACAGATAGAACCACCAGATGCAGACCGAAATTGTTTAGAAAGGAGAGAGACATCTAATTTTTGCTGCAGTGTCTTCATTTCAGTACAAATTTTTTTATCTCCGATGAGTACAGGAATAAAGTTTGATAAACCAGATTCATTCTCCACCTACAAAAAGCAAAAGGAATATGATAAAACACAAGGGGTAAGACATATGAACGAGCATAAAAGCAACACTTTTAAAAAAAGAGAAAAAGAAAAGAGATCTTCCATCCTGATGTAGCATTTATTAATGAAACTTGATCAAACTTGTAAATGGATTGACAATCAATGCTTTATTAAATCAAAAGATACAGAAAATTTATCTTAATTTGATGCTACCACAGTTTTGCATGATCATTATGGAGATCTTCTGATGTCTTCAAATTTCGTAATCAGAAATATAAACTAGCACAAAATAATATATATATTACCAATAAAAAATGCACACAAATTATATGATCTGGTTAAGCTTAAACTACTCAACTGTGACCATTAAAAATTATATTTTCATTAATTTGTTTGATGAGTTTGTAGCACAAACATGTGTGCGCATACAACACATTTAACAGGCCCAGCAGTAATTACAATCAACATCAGGTGTTCCCAATGCATAAGCTAAGAAACAAAGCAGTAAGCAAATAAATCGTCCAGGTCAGAGCACGGTTAAAGGAAACAGAACTATAGGTCAATTATTACCTCAATAAAGGCAGGCCCAAAGAGACTTTCCTCTGTATGAGGAACATATATCTTGTATAACTGATTGTCAAAAGCACAAGAAATATTGTCTTCAGTCCAGCTATGTGGAGACGGCACACAATACTCACATTTCAGATATTTTCCAGAAAACGATACAAGAAGCCTGTCAAGATGACCACCTCAATACAGTCAGAAAAACATTGACAAGTGAACCAGAATCTAAACTAGCCGTACAAAGATGATACATTTGAAAATAAGAATATATCAACTGAAATAAAAGAAAGTATAAAGCATGATCAAATTGATATTACATTAGATATGCTAACAGAATTGAGTTTGGAGAAAGACAAAAAGACTATAACAAAGTTAGTGCCACATATGCTGTACATTTACCATGCTCTGGGGCTAAACCACACAAGTAACTGATTCCAAAATAAAATGAATTTTGGGATGTGAACAAGTTGAGCTATTTGTGAGCTATGCAAACTCAACTGATTAAATGCCCATTCAAGCTCATTTGTTTAATTAAATAAACAAAGTCAAGCTTGGCAATGGGCTCAATTATATAAACAAATCAAGTTCAAGCATTACAAGCTCAACAATAATGGCTCGTGAATAGCTTATATATTTAAATCGATAATGAAGATTCAACTAGTCTTTGTTATCTATATATCATTGAAAATATGTGGAACTTTGTTGTGAGTTTTTTTTCTCGTTAGTTCGCATGTCAGGTTTTACAGCCCAGTAAACCCATTTCAGACCAAAAAACAATAACACAAGCCATATTTCTTCTTTCGTTAACCAAACCCCCAAACCTAAACTCCTGCAACCCCATTCCTTTGTGAAATTAATCCTTGGCTCCATCTCTTTCACTCACACTTCATCTCTCTCACACCCACTCCATCCCGTACTCCCACACTATCTCACCTCTCTTATTCTCTGTTTGCTGCAACTGCAAAGCTTGTGGTTTCTCTTGTTCTGTTTGTTGTTTGCTGCAACTCCCATCTCTCCCGTTCTGCCTGCTGCAACTGCAGGACTCTATTGGGTTTTGTCAAGTGGCTTCTCTGTTTGCTGCAACTGGCTTGTGGGTTCTTTGTTCGTGTCTCTCATCTCTGTGATTCTCATTTATTTTCTTTACAAGAAGTGTTTTATAACTTTGTTATTCTTTGCTCTGCTTCTGTTATCCCGCTTGTCAGATAGCTGCACTAGGACTGTTTTATACCTATGATTTTGAATTTTAAGTTCAATTATGCTACTTTTTATGAACATATATATGAATTTACGGCATATATATGAATTTCATAGGATCTCCCAATCCATTTTACGAGATCCCGATTTATGATCCTAACTCCCATTCTCGGTAAGATTTCGATTTGACTACCATGCTTCTAAGTTCTAACAGCATAAAACAGTCTCTCTTTAACCGGGATGAGATAAACACAAGAAATGGTTACAGTATGAATTATGAATATCAATCCAAATCAATCATAAAACAATATATAGGAGACAAACAGCATTACATGTCAAGTCTTACTTCTTTCGAAGTTAATAGGTTCTTGTTTATTGGACACAAAATATTTAGATTTTGGGTTCGGTATGATCTAAGGATGCTCCAAAATCCTCTTCCATAATATTACACATCTCCCGCTCTCTTTTTGCTTACGGATGCTTACCACAACTTTATGTCCTCAACATTGATAAAAACATAATCCACATATGCAAACAAACATGCTTATGTTATGTCTAATATATATAAATAAATGCAACAAAAAACTGGTTTAAATAATTAGAGGTGACAATTACCTACCGAAACTTAGGCTGCAGTAAGTTACTTCCACAAGCAACAAACTCCATAGGTTTGCCAGCCTCAAAGTATATGGGATGAACATAGTGAAGCTTCGGTGCATGCATGTTTACCTTGACGTTCGTCACAGAAGTTCCATCTGGAACCATTGAAATGTGCTTGTTAAAATGATAGTTTAGGTATAGAGGGGGAAGAAAAAGATACAAAGACTGAATATATGGAAATTGATATTGACTTGATATGGATACAATGTGTTACAACTTACAATATGATACAAAACATAAAGCAATAACCTCTATTTATATTAATACTAGATCATAATCCTAACTAAATAAGGAAACGAAACATGAAATATTAATAAATATGGAAACCAATCCAATAGAAACTTGTTATAGATTAATTTGTTTTGGAAAAATTAGAACATAATGCACATCTTCAAGATGGAGGATAAATACTAACATCAACAGCACCTTTAATCCAAATTAATTGGGATCGGTGGTAGATGAACCCAATGATAAATCGGAAATAAAACAAAGAAAGAGAAAGGGTGAAGGAAAGAAAAAAGTATAAATAAAACAAAAGAGAGGAAAAAAAAGCTAAAATAAAATAGCGGTGAAAGGAAAAGGGAATAAAGAGGAAGAGAGAAAAAACAAGAAAATGACTGGAACATAGAATTACTAATGGGTTTAACCCACCACCAAGTTTATAACATTTCTCCACTCCGTTCTAAAACAAACCATCCGTCAATCTATATCTCACTCCATTAGGTCTTGTTTAACTACCTTTCCCCAGGTAAGTTTCGGTCAACCTCTACCTCTCTTTGTGTCGAACTCTTGGTAACACACTTTTGTTCTCACGGGAACATCTATTTGTTGTCTCATAACGTGCCCAAACCACTTCAATCTATGTTTCCTCATCTTTTCACATATCAGTACCACTGATACCTTTCATCGAATATCTCCATTTCTTATCTTATCCAATTCATATAACTACACATTCACCTTAACATCTTCATTTCTGCTACCCCTATTTTATGCTCATGTTGGCTATGTGCTGGCCAGCATTCTGCTCCATATAACATTTTCGGTCTTACAGTTGTTCTATAGAATTTTCCTTTTAACTTAAGGGGAATTTTGTGGTCACACAAAAACTCCGACGCTCCGTCATTTCATCCACCCTGCTCTAATTCTATGATTTACATCATCATCAATCTCACGACCTTTTTGCAAAATTGATCTCAAGTATCTAAAAACATCTTTCTTGGATACCTATTGACCAAGTAGATGCATTATGTCTTGATCACCATCTCTTATCCGCGAAAACTCACAGTTCATATATTCCGTCTTTCTCTTGCTTATCGTGAATCCTTTAGACTCCAAAGTGTTTCTCCACAATTCCAATTTCCTATTAACATCATCTTTGGTCTCATCAATAAGCACGATATCATCTGCAAAAAGCATACATCACGGCACTTCCTCTTGAATATCTTTCGTTAGTTCATCCGTCACTAAGGCAAAGAGATAAGGACTAAGACCTTGGTGAACACCTACCGTGATAGGAAAATACCTTGATGTTCCATTACAAGCTTTCACACATGTGGTAATCTCATCATATATATCCTTAATTGCATTAACATACATACAAAACTATTAATATTGTCACAAGAATCAAGGTATGAATACTAAAAGTGAGTGAACCAAAAAGAAGACATAAAAAAACACCTGCACATACATAATGAACACAAAACAGCAAAAAACCTTTCATAACACGGAAGATCAGGTCATTCAGGTGAACTAGTGCAGTGCCTCTTCCAGATAGCATCTTTCCAGGAGCAACAATATCATGCACATACTCCAAAGGGTCTTTCAGTAACTGGTTGATCCACAAAAGAGAGAAAAAATGAAACCCGAAAAAAAAAAAAAAAACTAATCAAATTCATTAAAAACTAGAAGAGTGAGGGAAAACAATTTTTCTTCTTTTTTTAGTTAAAGTATGAAACTCTAGAGTCATCAAATTAAAAGAGGGAATATGTATCAGATAGTATATAGTAAATAGTAAATTAGAGCACAAATAAGCATCTCAATCAGCGGAATTTAGCAAAAGCTGCCCAGAATAATGAGCAGAAGAAAGAACCATACAGTTCATTAGTCCAATATTATGGCAGTTAACTGGTAATAAGACCACTTAAAGATGACACAAGAACATATAATGTAAAGAACATCAAGTTGAACCCTTACATTTATCCACATGATGTTAGGCATTGCAATAAAAATTGTCAGGATCGTACACCCAGGGCGGATATATCCCTCCAACTCTACAGGCATACTTGCCAACCATTGGAATATCTGCAAATGCATTTGGCTGCCTGTTAATCAGTTACTAGCATGTATACGGCAGAAGATCTTGCCACTATTCAAATACTAAACTGCAATAACAATGCTTTAAAATACTTGATGTCGTAGCCTTCTAGGAAATTCCGCAGGATTCCAATCATAAAGCTTAAAAGAAATCCGACCTGTTTGGCACTACAAATGAACTTTCAATCAGCAAACGCTACCCATGAAAATAATATACATTTGGAACAAAAACAACAGACAAAAAGGGCAACCCACCATAGACGAATAGGCACTCTTATTGTCACAATATGAAGGCGAATTGGAAGTGTTCCCACTATTCACTCGCGTTTCACCAGAAACAGCCAAAGACACAACACTATCACTATTAATATTCTGGGGAGCCAAGCTCGGAATGGGAACCGGTTCATCTTCAAGATCCGGAGATACTCCAACGTCATTGATATCGGTACTCAAATTTGAACAATCTGTACGATTCATACACAGCCAGTGAGCATTCTTGCAACACAAAAAACAACTTTATTTAAATGAAGAAAAAAACGGAAAAGGGGATTTTGAAACTATCAGCATGGCATAGTAATACCGAATACTAAAAAGTAAACCTTTTCCAGTTTCCACATCATAATTGTTTTCCTCGTTTTCAGCAACAGGTTGAAGTAGTTCACTATGAGTAGCACCTCCAGAATCCGCCGGAGGCTTTCTTCTCCTTCTGGTGTTATGCCGCTCCAACTTCCTTCTACAGCTCCGTTTACCTTCGTCGAAATCCGACAAAACGTGAAACCTGCGAAGAAATTCGCAGAGTTAACCGTCAATTCAACAACACAATCACATAATAACATTCAATTGAAGCACATCTCAAACAACAGAACTAACTAAGCAGCGAAGTAATAGAATCAAGTGACGGAAGAGAGTGAAACGGAATCGCATAATTGAAGCACATCTCGAACAACAGAACTAACTAAGCAGCGAAGTAGTAATTGAATCAATCAATTGATGGAAAAGAGGCTGAACAAAAAAAATGATGGAAAAGAAAGAAGAGAGTCAAACAAAAAAATCGCACTTTCCACACTGTTGGCAGTATCTCTTGGCCTCGCCGTTGAGCATAACGGTGGCGGCGTTAGCGCAGCGCAAGCAAACCCTGTGTCGGCGGTGATACCCTTTCAGCTCTGAGATATCGACCTCGCAGCCAGGGACCTGGCAGCGAGCGGAAGCAGATGCACGCGCCGTGCGGGCGCGTTTCTTGCCCGGCAAACCCTCTTCCTCGAGTTTCGCGTCGAGTTCGGGGCAGGCGCAGGGGACCTGACCCGCGAGAAAGTTGGAGCATGTGAGCCTCGGGTCACGCTTTCGGACCCTGTCGTTTTGAGGGATCTCCTTTGGAGCGGCGTCGTCGTTTAAGGGAAGAGGGAGAGAGTTGTTGTTGTTGTTGTTATTAATAATAATATCTTGGTCGTCGAAGTTGAAGTCGAGGAGGTAAGAGAAGTCCCAAATGGAGGAAGGGTCTTCGGCGTCGTCCATGTTTGGGGGAGGAAGGAGAGATTGGGGTTCCATGGAAATTGGAAACCCTAATTGAATTGGAATTGTGTAGTGTTTGGTGGTATCGTTTGTTAGGTGTTGTTTGGTGGTGTCGTTTGTTAGGGGTGGTTGGGTGTTTGGCGGAGAATGGAAGAAACGGCGTTTTTTTTATCTGTTTCTCTTTCTCTTGTCTTCAACAACAACTGAGCGTGAGCGATAATGGGGTCATCATGGCGACATTTGCAAGTTTACTCTCAACTACGCGCTCACTTTCTCCTACCACGCGCGCTTTCTAATTTCTCTATTTTTTTAATTATTAAAAATATTAATTTCTTCTTATTATACTTAAAAAATAATCAAAATAGTCATATTTACACTATGTTTGGAAAGAGAGAAAAAGAGTGAAGAGAAAAAAGAATTAAAATTTGAATTGAAAGAAAAATAAAAAAAAGAAAATTTTAATTGTTTACTTTTATAAGTCAACATTTTTTTATTTTCTCTTAATTCAAATAAAAAAAACTTTATGATTATTCATATTTTTCTTTTTTTCCTATTTTCTTTTCTTCTTACCAAATGTATCATTAAGTTAAGGGACATAAGCAGAAAAATATACATTTAATCTTTATAAATTAATAAATTACAATAATAAATGGAAAGAAGTGTACTACTTCCCTTTTAGAGGATCGGTTTAAGTAATACATTCAAACTCTTTTTTAATATTATAAAAATACTATGTTGATAACAAGAATGCCAATTCCTCTTTTAAAAATTAAAAATATAAATGAAGTAAAAGAAAAATGTAAGGAGTAGAAGAAAAGAAATTACACTGACTATCCTTAAATTTTGTGAAATTACATAATTTTTATGTTTTTTTCACATTTACAATGTTCTTACTCCTTCCTTGTAAACACATGAAAATTTACATAATTTTATGAAATTTCAAAAATAATTAATACTATAATTCACTCAAAAAACAAATATTTTATGCACGCGCATAGTATGACTAAGGCTATATTTAAATAAGCCATCAATATGTTCAATGAAGTATGAGTATCATCACTCTATTAAATAATCTTTAAATTAATGAAATTATATAAATTATCATTAAAGTATTATAAATTATATTACATAGTCCTTAAGGATTAGGAACTAGTTATATAATTTTATTACTAGTATTTTAGGATCTTTTAAAAAAAGGTTAATACTTAAAAATTAAATTAATGGTTTATTCACTATATTTTTACCGTGCATATCTGTTTCTATTTTCTCCAAATTGCAGAAAAAGTCTTGTAAGTGCATCCTATTAATAGAGTATAATACTATAATTTATAACTTTGCAATTAACTCTTGACTCAATAGATAAGAAGGGTAAAAAAGCTAAATGGGGTATAACTATCATCATTTGGATATACTTTTTAGGAATGTAAGTACATTTTTTTAAAATAAATTATAAAGATAATCATATTTAAATCAGTTTGAATTATTATGAAAAAAATTAAATATTTAACATAATTACATGCTGAAAATTTGAATTTATAAGTTTTATTAAATTAAAATAATTTTATATAATTGATTTAATCTTTTTATTAATAATGATATGATATTTAATGTATAATAGATTTGACTTCTTGTTTTTTTCTCATGGTGGGAAAAGACAGCAGCAAAACCTAAGAAGCTATGGAAATATGATTCTCATAAACTGATCCCAAAGTCTATCTCCATGGCCCAAATGGGCAAGCTCGTCTGCAACTGCGTTAGCATCTCAAGGAACAAAATTAACAGATCAGGTTCAATCACGAACCGATATAAGACTAAACAGTTTATACTAGTGACTAACTGATTAATAATGTTTTTTTTTTTTCAAAGGAATTGATTAATAATGTTAAAAGTGAGAAAATATACGTTAAATAAATATTAAAAAAAACTTATATTGCGTTTGTTTTGGTTGATTTGAGAACGAAGGAAGATAGAATAAGAATATTTTGTAATTTGGTTAGCATGGAACTACATACAGAAGGAAGAAATGTGTGTGTTCCGTTCCTGAAGAACGGAAATGTTTCCAATAGAGTTGCTGGAAATCTTGTTATGGGATCAAACTCTCTCTCTCCTGAAGATGTCTATGGTGAAAGAACACCTCAGGGAAGAAGATCACACTTGCAGGAAGAAACACCACAATCTGAACGTGGGGTGTGTGCAGAGTGTGTATTGAAAAGAGAGAGCTAGAAAAGTGTGTACCTTAGACTACCTGGGGGGCCGTATTTATATTGTGTTTTACGGGCTTTGGGCCATAACTTGTAGATAATCTATTGAAAAGATAATGACAAATGATAATGAACAATTATCTTAGTTTAAGTAGAGATTATCTCGTACCTTGTAGATAAGATATGGGATATTTGAAGGGATTAGATAGGTCCTTATCTTTTACTCCGCTATTTCGGTATTTCCGGAACAGATGCCCCCCAGCTCGGTTGATTAGCATTCTGATCTGCTGAGCTGCATTAAGTGTTTTGTAATCTGATGTCTTTAAACTTTGTGTTGTTTTAACCGAAGTGAGTAATCTTCCTATTGTTTGTAGTGACCGAAGTGGATGCTTTTCCTACTGACCAAAACGAGTGACGTTTCTTCAATAGTTGGATTTTTGATTTGACTGGGATGACCCTTTGATGTCGGGACTTCGAACTTCGGTGAACTTTCGTAAAACATCGGTTTGTTGACCGGGGTGGTTTTTTTTTACTTCGGGACCTCGGATTGTTGGTTCTTGGAGTGTTGGATCTGATTTTGCCGAACAGAATGGCCTCCTTGGGAAATTTCAGATTAGAGTCATCCTTCTATCTCTTCGTGTTCTCTTCATGTCTTTTCGCTTTCTATTCGCATTTAATGCGCTGTGGCAGCTTTTTTATCTTTCTAATGATAACCTTTTCACTTCCTTCCATTTTTGCCCCCTCATTTATTATTAGAAAGTCACATTTTCCCTTTGTGTCCTTTCATTTCTAGAAGTTACTTGCTCAAAACGTTTCATAAATTGGTTTTCGGCGGTTACTCTCGTTTTGGTTTTTTATTCTCCCACTTTTTCTTTTCTCTCCCATCTTCTTATTGCTCTTCATCTTCTGTTCTCAAGTTAGTACCTTCTCGTCTCCAGCGCTCCCCAGAAACCTTCGATTTTCCAGGTATTGTCTCTATATTACTGCATTCTCTTGTATTGGCTTTTTTAGTTCTGTACATTACCCCTCCGTAGATTTTTCTCCTTCCTTTTTGGTTTCTGTTCTTCCTTCTTTTCTCCTTTTTCCTTTGTCATGGATATTACTCCTGAGGAGGAAGCTTATGTTCGCAAGCATGTTCCCCCCAAGTCTGCATTCTGGTTTTGGGGTCTTCCTCTTTCAGAGGAGGAAAAGAGAAAAGACCTATTAAGGGTTCGTTCTGGGGGTTCTAGGACTCTAAGGAGGCCTCATGCTGTGTGTTCCCGTAGGAGGGGGATTCGTGTAAGCACAGATTCTAGTAGGATGACCCCCTCAGAAGTGTTGGCTGAGAAGGCCCTCGAACAGTCTTCCTCCATGAGAATTGCTAGGCCTAAAGGTCCTTCAAAAGGTCGTCATCCTTCTAGGGTTAGGGAGTCCCTTGAAAATTCGGCCGACCGTCCTTGCCCTTCCTCTGTTAATAGTATAAGTCCCTCCCTTGTCACTCCTAATCTTTCAAACACTGCCTACGAGATCCATTATGAGCCCTGTTCGAAGTGCATGGACGAGTTTCATTACTATGTTCATATTGGGCACTACGGGTATTCTGGCGAGATTCTAGAATCCTGTCGCCACAACCCGGTCTACAGGGCCATTACGACGACGGCAAGGATGTCGGATGCCGACCTCCAATTCGACTTCAGCTGCCCCTTCCACTTTTCCTATATCAGCTTCTCTATCAGGTATTCATCTTCTAACTTCTTCTTTTATTTGCCATAGGTAACTATGGATTCCTCGTCTTTGGAAGTGGTTGGTGAGTCTCATTCTACTGGTTCCCAGCATGACAGTCCTTCTACTGCTCTTATCTCCAAATATCCGTGGGTGACTTTCGAAGTACTTCGTACTTCTTCTTTTTCCACCCCGGAAATTATTGCGGCTCTTCCTGTCGGTAATCAGGATGGTTTTTCCATCCGACTTCCTTCTCCCGATGAGCCCATCTGTTCTTATGCCGAGGCGGATGGGCCAAACTATTTTTTCTTTTGTATTGACGTGGTAAAGCGTTTAGGTGTCCGATTTCCTTTGTCAGAATTCGAGATGCAGTTATTGTCTTTCCTTCGCTTGGCTCCTTCCCAGTTACATCCCAATGGTTGGGCTTTTGTTAAAGCTTTTGAGGATTTGTGTGAGGATTTAAATGTCGTCTGCACTGTCCCCTTATTTCTTTGCTTTTTTAATGTAAATACCCATCGCACTGGTCGAGAACCTTCTAACCGAAAAGGGTGGACTTCTCTTCGTAGTCGCCTGGACCGGCATCTGTTTACTCTCTATTGTGACTCTTTAAAAAACTTCAAGAATAATTTTTTCAAGGTTATCGTTGAGCCCGGCCAACATCCTTTCTTCCTTTATGGTCCTGAGTCTCCAGGGGTAGAGTGGAAGTTTCCACTTTACTGGACTCAAGATCATCATCTTTCAACTCCAGCCTCTTATCGAACTGACGAGTCGAGCCTTTCCGACATAGAGGAATCGACCCTTATTCAAATATTGTCGTATCGGGATGCTCAAGGTCTGCTATTTTTCGCTTGATGCCCTGACGTCTTCACTTTTCTCATTATTTTAATACTTTTGTTTTGTTTGCAGCTGCTCGAATGGAAGGTCCCTCCAATCCCCCATCTCGTCCCGATAGCAAGCCTGGTGGTGGCCGGAGTCTTCGTTACCTCAACCGGCTACCCCCTTCTTCCAAAAAGCGCAAAGCGGGGGATTCCGGTACCAATCCTCAGATGGTGGTGCCTGTTAACCAAGTGCCATCAGCTAATGCTGCCGATACCAGAATGACTAATCAGGTTTCTGTTTCTTCTGGGGATACCGAAATCATCCCGGTAACTGGGAGCGAGGTTCCTGCTGCTGCTGCTTCCGCCGATACCGCCGTCGCTACTGCCTCTCTTACCCCGGGATGCCTTTGGGAAAAAGGTGTAGACGATCTCTTTCCTTACACCAAGGCTCCCAAGAAGTTTCTGGACTCCACTCCTCTTTCTGATGACGATCTTCATGAGCTTGATGCCCTGCAACTTAGCACTTTCAAATGTGCTTCATTGATGCCCAGTCTGGTTTCTGTCAAAGCTAAGTATACGAAGCTTCTTGAGGAGCACCACCAGCTGGAAGAGGAGCTTGTTTCTTCCCGCGCCGAGTTATCTGCCACTTCGAGAAAGCTTTTCGAGGTCCGTGGTGAATTCGACGTGTTGAAGGAACAATCTCTTTCTCTGCAGGCTTCTCGCGATGCAGCCTTGGCCGAAGCTTCTCGGGCTCGTGAGGATGCCGTTTCTTTGGCGCAGGAGCTCGCCGATCTGAAGGTCCTTTATGAAAAATCTCAAAAGGATTCTGAAGATGCTAGGAAAGAAGTGGTCGGTCTTTAGGAAGTGGTGGAGTCGGCGGCGGAGGAAGCTTTCTCCAATGCTCCAGAGCAAGTTCAATGTCTGAATTCAGGGACCTCTCTGAACTTGGATGGAGCTCACCACCAGGCCTTCGTTGAAGATAATAAATTGATTTCGTATGTCGAGGCCGAGGTGGAGAGTGTTTGATTTTGAAGGGCCGGGATGCCAGTTTTCAATGTATTTTTATTACCTTTATTATTGTGCTTTGGAACAACTTGTTTTGCTTTTAAATATCAATCTCTTTTCACGCTCCTTATTTTATCGTATCCCGGTTTTCGTACGCCCAATTTTTTCGTATATCGGATTGTCGTATATCGGTTTATCGTATGTTGCTGAAGTTAGACTTCGGATTTCAGCTATTAGCTAACCGAGGGCCGTGATGGCCGATGTATATACGCGGACCGTCAATGTTTAAGTTTTTCGGACCCTGGTTATTATACAGCCTAAAGTCGCGATGACCGACGTATATGCGTGGACCATCAAGATATATTTTGGACCCTGGCTTATTAGATAGCCTGAGACGGCGATGGCCGACGTATACACGCGGACCATCAAAATATTGTATTTCGGACCCCGGCTTATTAGATAGCCTACAGTCGCGATGGCCGACGTATACACGCGGACCATCAAACTATTGTATTTCGGACCCCGGCTTATTAGATAGCCAAAGGCCGCGATGGCCGACGTATATACGCGGACCATCAAGATATATTTCGGACCCCGGCTTATTAGATAGCCTAAGGCCGCGATGGTCGACGTATATACGCGGACCATCAAGATATTAGATTTCAGACCCTGGCTTTTTAGGTAGCCACGGGCCGCGGTGGCCGACATATCTTAACCACTCGATGGGACCGAGCTTTTATCCATCTAGTGGGACTAAGCTTCAGATTCCCTCGAGTAAGTTACTTCGACCTGATCAGGGTCGAGGTGATATGAGGACCATCAAGATATCGTATTGTGCGCACAATATACAAATTCCTTTTTAGATAAGGACTCATATTATTTCATGATCTCTTGTAAATGAGTACACATCAATTTATTATTCCACGATCTTCATAAATAAGAGATTCATGTATGCATATCGGCGATCCATGGTCTTTGGTCAGGGCTCTAGCTGTAATATCTTCTCAATTTGTCGCCGTTCCATGTCCGTGGTATGTTTTTTCCGTCGAGAGCCTCTAATGTGTAAGCTCCCTGCCCGAGGTTCTGGGTGATTCTGTAAGGGCCCTCCCAATTGGGTGCTAGCTTCCCTTCTCGGGCATTCTTGTTTCCGACGTCGGCTCTCCGCAGTACTAGATCTCCTTGTTCGAATCTTCTTTCCTTGACCTTTTTATTAAATTTACGTGCCGACATCTGCTTTGCCTCTACTTCCCTGCGATGAGCTATGTCTCGAATTTCTTCTATCATTTGTAACTCGGCCGCTAGTGCTACGTTGTTGTCTTCTTCGGCCTGAGTCGTGCATTGTTTCCTCCACGAGGGTTGACCGATCTCCACAGGAATCATTGCCTCGCACCCATAGGTCATTCTGAACGGGGTTTCGAGGGTGGTGGATTGGGCCGTGGTCCGATATGCCCACAATACGTAGTATAATTGCTCAACCCAATTTGATCCGGCTTCATGCATCCGTTTCCTTAGTCCGTCTAGGATAACTTTGTTTGCAGCTTCTGCTTGTCCATTCGACTGAGGATGTTCCACCGAAGAGAAGTGATGTTTTATATGCAACCCACTCATCATCTGTTGAAACTTCTTATCAGTAAACTGTGTCCCGTTGTCCGTGATAACTTCAGTCGGGATCCCGAATTGCGCAACAATGCTTCGTTCAAAGAATTTCTGGATTCGGGCCGAGGTAATGGTGGCTAGGGGCTCAGCTTCTATCCACTTCGTAAAATAATCGACGGCTACCACTAACCATCTCATTTGTCCTTCTGTGGGTTTGAATGGACCCAATAGATCCATTCCCCACTTGTAGAAAGGCCACGGTGCCGTGATCGTCGTTAGTTCGATAGGCGGGTTCCATAGTATCTTTGCGTGTCTCTGGCAACTGTCGCATCTTTTCACATGTTCTGCGGCATCGGTTTTCATTGTAGGCCAGAAGTATCCGGCACAGAGGGCTTTCAATGCTAGTGCCCTAGCGCCCATATGTTGGCCGTTAATGCCTTCGTGTATTTCTCTAAGCACGTATTCGACTTGGTCCGGGCTTAGGCATAACAACATTGGGGTGTGAAGGCCCCTTCGGTATAATTCCCCATTAACAATGGAGTACATGGCTGCTTCTCGGATCAACCTTTTTGCTTCTATCTCGTTTTCTGGCAGAATTCCTTGTTCCAAGTAATTGACGATTGGCTTTCTCCATTCCGTGGCCGAGACAATGATCATTACACATGCTGGTTGAGCCACGTCCTGTTGGATGACGGTTCTATGATTTCCGGCGTCTTTCGTACTGGCTAACTTCAACAATATGTCTGCCCGAGTATTTTCCTCTCGGGGTATGTGGGTGACGGTTACCTCTTCGAAATCGGCTATTATTTCCTTTGCTTTGGCCAAATATTTGGCTAGCAAAGGTCCTTTAACATGATATCTTCCATCTATTTGAGCCGAGACAAGCTGTGAATCAGTTAAAACTTTAACTCTTAATGCCCCCTGTTCTCTCATGTACTTTAAGCCAGCGATCAACGCCTCGTATTCGGCTTGATTATTAGACGTCTGGAAGTTAAGTAGTATCGACTGCTCACTCGATACTCCTTCGGGATTTTCTATGATGATTCCGGCCCCACTGCCCTTTGAGTTAGATGATCCGTCGACGTATAACTTCCATGTCGGTATTTCCTGTGGGTTGGTGGATGTCGGCGTTAATTCTACGAGGAAGTCGGCCAGTGCTTGAGCTTTGATTGCATGCCGAGCCTCATACTTGATATCGAATTCTGATAACTGGATGGCCCAGTTCATCATTCTTCCTGCAAGGTCGGGTTTATGCAACACCTGCCGAAGTGGCTGGTTCGTCCTCACTACCACGGTGTGACTTTGAAAGTAAGGACGAAGTCTCTTTGCTGTCGTTAGGAGAGCGAAAGCTACCTTTTCAAGTTTCTGATATCGCAATTCCGAGTTCTTTAGAGCCCGGCTCACAAAATAGACCGGTAGTTGGGATTTTTTGACTTCCCTAATTAATACGGCACTCACGGCTTCTTCCCCAACTGAAAGGTACAAGATCAAGGTTTCTCTGGGGTCCGGTTTCGAGAGCACTGGAGGTGATGCTAGGCATTTTTTTATTTCCAAGAATGCTGCTTCACACACCGGAGTCCACCCAATAATAGCTTCCTTTTTTAGCAGTTTGAAGAAAGGAAGAGCCTTTTCGGCCGACTTCGGAAGAAAACGAGTTAATGCCGCCATCCGCCCCATTAGTTGCTGTACTTCACGTTTGTTGGTCGGGAACTTCATGTCCAAAATGGCTTTACACTTATCTGGATTCGCTTCTATTCCTCTGTATGTTAGCATAAAACCTAGGAATTTTCCAGCTTTCACCCCAAACACACACTTCGTCGAATTTAGGTGAATGTTGTGTTGTCTTAACTTCTGGAATGTTTCTTCCAGATCTCGGATATGATCTCCCTCGACGGGTGTCTTGGTGATCATGTCGTCGATGTACACTTCGATTTTTCTTCCGAGTTGGTCGGCGAATACTTTATTCATCATTCTTTGGTAGGTAGCTCCAGCATTCTTCAAACCAAAAGGCATGACGTTGTAGCAATAATTAGCATTCACGCCTCGGAATGCTGTCTTATCTCGGCCTTCTGGGTACATCGGTATTTGATTAATACCTAGAGTAGGCGTCCATGAATGATAACAGCTGAAATCCGGCTGAGCTGTCCACTAACTGATCAATATTTGGCATTGGGTACGAATCTTTGGGGCATACTTTATTTAGGTCGGTGAAATCAACGCATACTCTCCATTTTCCGTTGGATTTCTTTACCATCACGACATTGGAAAGTCATGTGGTGTATTGTATTTCTTTTATGAAGCCGGCTTCCAACAACTCCCTGATATGTTTTTCCAGGGCTTGCCTTCTCTCTGGGTCGAGTTTCCGATTCTTCTGCTCTATCGGTTTGGAGCCGGGATACATAGACAACTTGTGGCAGCAGAAGGTTGGATTAATTCCGGGTATCTCGGAGGCCTTCCAAGCAAACACATCCTGGTTCTTCATTATGCATTCCAGCAATCTTCTTCTTGTCTCGGGATCGTTTTGCTTGCCTATCTTTGTGATCTTGTCGAGCGAATCTCCAATTTGGACTTCCTCCAGCTCGTCCACTGGTTCCAGCCTCCATTCATCATCCCTCACATCTAATTCCACCAAGTTAATTGGCCGTTGAGACGACGGTCTTCCGATCTTATACTCCGCTGGATCTCCCTTCTTTATCCGAGGTGGAGAGTTACGATTTCCGTTGCTTTCTTTGACAGTGTTGTAATAGCACTGTCTGGACTCTTTCTGGTCTCCACATACCGTGATGACTTGGTCGAGGTGCCCTATCATCTTCATCTTCTGGTGTTTTGTGGACATCATTATGTCCCACTTGTGAAGAGTTGGTCTGCCCAGGATGATGTTATATGGGGACGGAAATTCGGCCATAGTGAAAGTGACTCTTTCTGACCTGAAGCCTTCTTTGGTTCCTAAAGTGAGTTGTAAATCGATGACACCTTTTAGGCTGGTGCCTTCCCCATTAAAACCATACAACATGGTTTGGCATGGCCTCAACTCTTCTTCCTTCAGATTCATTTTTTTGAATGCTTCGAGGTTAATGATGTCGGCCGAACTACCATTATCCACGAATATCCTTTTGACTCGGAAGTTGACCACGGTTCCCGTTATGACGAGACCATCTTCATGGCCAGGTACTACTCATATCATGTCTTCCTCAGTGAAATATATTAGTGGGGGAGGATCCTTCTTTGTATTCTTTTTGAAGCTTGGTTGGGTTTTTATCGCCATTATTTCTTTGAGATATCTTTTTTGTTGATTGGCCGTATCTCCCCCGCCACCCAGAGATCCCGAGATCACATTACATTCGAACTCGGGCTCCGGGAATTCGTCATCCATCTTTTTCTTCTTCTTATCTCGGTCTCGATCGCTGTCTTGATTTGTTCTTTTGTTTCGCTGTCCTTGTGTTTTGATAACATATTGCCGCAATTTCCCTTCACGAATGAATTTTCTATGGTGTCTCGGAGGTCCCAGCATTGCTCCGTCGTATGTCCCGGGCCGTTGTGGAACTCACAGAACCGGGAACGATCCAGTCCTGCTTTGTTGAATGCTGGCCGAGGTCGCTCGACTTTCTTCATCTCAGTTGAAGCCACCTCCCTCCAGATCTGGGTCTGGGAAGTATTCAACGGAGCATACTTATCGTATTTGGGCTCGTGCCTAAGCCTGTTTCCGAAGTCCGGGAAGTTCCTCAGGGGTCGCCCTTGATGAGCGTTCGGGGGATTTTGGCCGTTATGCATTCCTCCTTGTCGGTTTTTCTGCGACGACGATTTCCTCTTGTCCTCCTTTTGCCCCGAATTGGCAATCTCCATCTGTTCCAGCTCCAGGTACTTTTTCGAACGCATTCTGAATTCCAGGAGAGACTTCACGGGATCTTTATAGATGGATTTGGCCAAGGGAGACGATCCGTTGAGCCCGGCAGATATGAGATGGACGTGTACCCTTTCTTCCAATCCCTGGACTTGCAAAGCTACCTCCTTAAATCGATCGAGGTAGCTTTGCAGTGTTTCTCCTGATCGCTGGCGTATCTTTCCTAGAGTGAACTCGGACTTCGGCTGTTTCTTATTGGTTGCGAAATTCAATAAGAACCTGTGGCCGAGATCTTCAAAATGCCGAATCGATCTTAGCGGTAATGTATGGAACCAAGTTTGTGCTGGTCCGGTTAACGTAGTGACGAAAATCCGGGATATGATTGGCTCATCTATACCCCGTATACACATTTGCATATCAAATTCGTCCAGATGTACCTGAGGGTCTTGACTTCCGTCGTATTTCGATAGAAACGATCCGTCAAAGTCTTCCAGAAACTGTGCGTCCACGATTGCGTCAACGAACGGGCTGTTATTTTGTTGACCTCGGCGGTATTTTCTCTGGTAAGTTCCCTCCGTGATCAGAACTGCTTCCTTCCCTCCGTCTTCCTTCGTATCCAGAATCGGGGCCTTGGCCTGTGGGATATGAATTCCTATAGATCGGGGCATCCTTCTCGGTCCGGATTGATCGACCGAATCCGGGTTCTCTTGTCCCGTGACTGGGATAGAGTTCCCTCGCCGAGGTACCTCCTACCGAAGTCCCGATACGTGCTGTGATTCACGGTTCTGTTGTCTCCTTTCATCGAACTGAGCAAATATAGTCCGAATGTCTTCCTGTCGCTGAAGTTCGTATCGTTTCTCCAAATTCTCAATTCTGGTCAGAATTGAGTTCAGAGTGTTGTGGATCACTTGCGTCGTGTTCGGTGCCTCTTCACCGCCAAATAGCAAATTGGCGGCTGGCTGTCGTGGTGTCGGTATGGCCGGGGACGAGGCGGTGTGAGAAACCGCATCTTCTATCATCACATTCTCTGGATTCCTCCTCACTCCGTCTCTTCCGTCAACTTGGTGGCTTCTTGTGTTAACCATGATTGATGGGAAACGGAATTTATCGTTTTCCCACAGGCGGCGCCAATGTTCCACTCCTAAAGAATGGAAATGTTTCCAACAGAGTTGCTGGAAATCTTGCTATGGAATCAAACTCTCTCTCTCCTGAAGATGTCTATGGTGAAAGAACACCTCAGGGAAGAAGATCGCACTTGCAGGGAGAAACACCACAATCTGGACGTGGGGTGTGTGCAGAGTGTGTATTGAAAAGAGAGAGCTAGAAAAGTGTGTACCTTAGACTACCTGGGGGGCCGTATTTATATTGTGTTTTACGGGCTTTGGGCCATTGCTTCTAGATAATCTATTGAAAAGATAATGACAAATGATAATGAACAATTATCTTAGTTTAAGTAGAGATTATCTCGTACCTTATAGATAAGATATGGAATATTTGAAGAGATTAGATTGGTCCTTATCTTTTACTCTGCTATTTTGGTATTTCCGGAAAAGTGTGAATCCCGCCAAACTGTTGTTTCTCCTTGTTGAAGATTTGAAGTTATGAATTGCGACAAAAATGCAAGTTCAGTGATAGAAAATGCAAGTTATGAACTGGATACGTTAATTATTCTTTGATTTATTACAAATTTAAATATTATGTTAAAGAATAAAAATTTTAATTTTAATTAGCATAAAAATATTTTTCATATAATATATTTCTTTATTTTTTCTTTTGTTTTTTACTCTTCCAAATAAGTGAAGAGAAATTTTTTCTTTTGTTTCTTTCTTATTTTTATCTATTCAAACAACATATATTTTATCACTGCATTCCTCATTTATTTCTACCACTCCTAATTCTTTCTTTTGAAATTCATTCATTTCTATTTCACTTTTTATCCGAATAAAACATTATAATAATATATATAATCTAAAATTAACTAGAATACCAATAGCTCATTTTTATTTGATAATTATATTACATTTTATTCTATGAAGTACATTTTTCTCACTTTAAAAGATTC
>PYAF01004279.1:1536014-1590947 GCA_007407185.1 Glycine tomentella | reverse complement strand
CTTAAATATTAATGATATGGATTATAAAAACTAAAAATGAATTAATCTAATAAGGTTAATTTTGTAAATTTGTTATTTTTTCATCTATTATTTATTAATTTTTTATCTGTATAGAATGACAATTATAATAATAAGATAGAGAGTAAAATAAATACCAGTATTTTAATTGAAAAATAATTAATATACAAAATAATTGAAATAAAGTTTTATAAATAATAAAGTTTTTAAACTATATCTTATAAATGAGCGATGGAGGTAGAATTTAATAGTGTGCATTGAATGCCTGTCAATCTTTTAGTTAATTAATACTCCTGTAATAAAACTACAAAGGTCACAACTTTCTATCAAAATTCCGGTTGAATAATATGATAACTTCTGTCTTTTTCAACAGTAAAAGTTATAACTTTTTTAATTAATATAACAAAAGTCATAATTTTGCATTTGTAAAAGAATAAATGATGATATTGATTGGGAAAGACTGGCTTGTGAAAATAATTTAAGCCAATTAATCCATATAATTAGTGGTAGTAATATATTACTTCATTCATAATATGTAATAATTAAGCCGAAATATTTAATAAATGTCGCCAATGACCTCCGACTAGTAGCATTTGACGTAGTCCTCTTTTCTTAAGTGTCGATTTGTAAAATATTTTTTATTTTATTTTTTAGGAGATAATTAAAATTTATTTGTTATTATATTTTTTTATCTTTATATATTTTTATTTTTTATATATTTATCATAAATTTAAAATTAATAAATAAGAAAAACAATAAATAATATAAAAGATATGCTAAATAATTAAATAAAAATTATAATAAACAGTAAGAACATTAATTATATTTTTAAAAATTTTATGCCACAACTTCAGACCAATATAATAAAAAACCCCGCAATAATAATCTCCTTAAACTTAAAAAATGCAAGAGATAGAGATATAGGATGATAAGGTGGAGGATCGTCATCAAAGGAATCTTTTGATTACATCCATTAAATAAACAATGGAGGACCATGGTTGTTGGTTGTCAAGTACAGTAACTCATCTTTCAAATCCCCAATAAAGTCAGACTCAAACAAATTGATGCCAGAGCATTGCCCCAATATTTTTCACGTGTAAATAAAAATTAAACCAGTCATATCAAAAGGACTGGAAGGCAGAAGCTATTAGAATTCCCTAACCCATGACTGAACAAATATAAAAGGGGAGACGGTAGCCAAAATGCCATACTTTAAAAAAAGAAATTCTCAGAATGTCACGCAGTTAAAAGAATTTGTTAAAATGTCACGTTACTTATTTTGTTGATCACATCAGCGAAGTCTATGGACTGATGTGATGTCAGATGATATAATTCGCTACACAGTATAACTAGGTACGACACGTGGCATGACGTGGTAGACTTTCAAAATTTCGTATAAACTTTGAACAGGCATAACTTTTGACTGGAACATCCGATTGAGACGTATAATATATCAAAACGATCGTAATTGAGAGAAGAATACCTACCTATAGGAAATTTGGTCAAATTTTTTTTCAAAAAAAGCCTCTAAGTGCTTCAAAATTAGGATTTACGATTCAATTATCCAAAAAATTCATTTTTATCTATTTTTTTAATTATTTAATTAGTTAATTTAATATTATTTTTTTATTTTTTCAATTAGTTCTCTCAATTATGATCGTTTTGAGGGATTATGCACCTCAATCAGACGTTCCAGTCAAAAGTTATGCCCGTTCGAAGTTTATACGCAATTTTGAATGTCTGCCACGTGTCGCCACGTGTCGTACTTAGTTAGTTACACTATGTACCGAATTATGTCATCTGACGCCACGTCAGCCCGTGGACTTCGCTGGTGTGGCCAACGAATTAGGTAGCGTGGCATTTTGACAAATTTTTTTGGATGTGTGGCATTCTGGGAATTTTTTTTAAAAAGTGTGGTATTTTGACCACTATCTCTATAAAAGGGTGTGTTTGGGAGGAAGAAGAGAAAAAAAATATGTAAAAAATAAGATAAAATATAACTGCCATGAATTATTATAAGTAAATTTGAATTTATCTTAATCTTATTGCGGATCAAAATATAATACATTTTAATTTTACTAAAAATATTTTTTTAAAAAAAGAAAATTCAAATTTTTACTATTTTATAACAACCAAACACATATTTTATCCTTAATAGAAATATTGAGATGATACTTTACATTCACACATCATTGATAACAATTGATATAGTCTTAAATTTTATTAAATGAATATGAGCATTATTCTGCACCGCAAGTGACAACACCAGCTTACTAACTTAAGGCCCAACATAATCATGACTCATGGCCCAATACAATCATTACTCAAGCCACTCTAGAGGATCAATATTACATCTAATTCGGTTGCAAGATAAGTCGACCATTTTTTAAACAACATATCAATGATTTTTAACCTAGTTCTTTCATGCACAAAATAACTTTAGGAGCATTGGACATTCTTCTTCATGTACTTTCCGCTGCCACAGCCAAGGGAATCTATCACCTAATTCTTTGATAGTATGTGTCACTCACAAAGTGCTGCCTTAGAAACTGGCCGTTTGGAACATTATATGTAGCATTTGGGCTTTTGCATTTGGTAGGGAGATTTTATTTGCTCCTTTTTCTTTTTGCACCTTTCGTCTAATTTTTCCCCTACAAAATACTTTTTCATGAAAATTATTGTTTGCAACATATTTTTTTAAAAGTGTGATATATCATGAAAATTAGCTTTTGTAATGTAATTACCTTTTAATATATTATGAAAATCAGTTTTTGTAATGCAATTATTTTTTATACATTACAAAAACTAGTTTTCATAATGTAAAAATTAACATTATTAAAAAGACACTTACCGAAGAGTGCACGATCGAAGCCGATGACAACAGAGGTAGATGTAGCCCAAGAGAATTCGAAGCACGCCTACACATTCGCCTGCAACCACTTTTTTTTAGGGATATGCAAAAATCAGTTTGCCAAAAAAATAGAACCTAATTTGTTTCTTTTAGGCAATTTAATTTTATACCCAAATAGTTAAATTAGTATACATAATTAGTTTAAAATTAAACTGGTTTTAGAAAATTGATTTCGAACAAATTTTAAATTGATTCTAAGAATTGAATAGATTCTAAATTGATTTTTGAACTATTTTTTCAAATAAAAAAATTCAGATAAAGATCATCTCAGTTAATCGAATCAATTTTGTAAAAATAATTTGATTAACTAGATTTATTTTATAAAATAGTGAGTTTATTTTTCCCCAAGCAATTCATATTTTATTTCGGACTTGTTTGGAAGGACTTATTCATTATTTAAATTTATCTTATAACATAAATATTTTTGTAAATAATTGAGAAAATTTATAGAAAATAATTTATGATTTATTAATAAATTTATTCTCAATTTATTTAAATGAATTATTTAAGATACTTTATAAAAAAGCTTATATCTTATAATGAAATAATTGTTTTTTTTATAATTTATTATTTTTTCAATAATATAAATAATTTACACATAAATGTTTTTTTATGTAATAAACACTTGTTGAATAAATACTTAATTAAACTATTTACTCAAACCCACCTAACACCTTATTACATTTAAAGATACTCATTTTTCTTGTGGCAACGTTATCAATGAATTTGATTAAATCGCTACAGCTGAAGAGTGAACATGCATGAAAATGATTTTTTTCATTGGCAGTGGTTATTTGGTATTTCTGGATTTTATTCAATTAGGTCATCAGCCGCAGATAATATTTTAACGATCATCAATTATGAACACTGAGAAATGATAACTTCTTTCAAAAGTTAAAGATCATATAATTTCTACCTGGCGCTCGATTTGATTATTTTCTGTTTTTATTTTTAAATAAAAACAGAAAATAAAAATGAAATACATTTTGTTTAAAATTTAGAAAATTTTATTTTTAAAAATAGACTTAAAACTAAAAATATCAAATCGTCAACGTTTTAATCTTGATACATTTTTCTAGATCTTAAAAATTTTAAAATAAAAATAAAAAACAAAAACAGAAAATAAACATTCAAGTAATTTGATAACTTTTTAGTTTGAATGTTTGGCTTTAAAGTAATAAGGTGATATTCAAATTAAATGAGATGATTTATACAATTACAATTTCAGATCTCAAAAGAATTATATCATAGACTTGGATTTCTACAAAAGTTGAATATATTTTTCTGTTTTTCTTTGTAAATCGTATATCATCTTCTCTTTAATGTATCATGTAAGTTAGCTTGTAAGAAATAATTCTGTATCAAGACAATTGTGTTTGTCTAATTAAAAATTTATGCTTCTTTTTAAGCAATTCAAAAAAAATATAGGAACAAATTAACCGTTTGATGAAATAAAATAATGGGAACAAACCACTCTACCAAAAGTCAGATTAACGAGTATGTTATTGTTACGTGACAAATTTTGGCAAAAGTTGATTTTAAAACATTTTTTCTTTTCTACTTTTCTACACTAAGAAAACATCACTGTCATCATCTTAATATACAATAAAACATCACAATCTCGTGTTATATAACATATCCAAATTAATGTGGCTGGGGTTGCTTAACGCGTACTTGCTTCATCGTTTTTTACGTGCACTGAGTCCAATTTTCGTGTTAGAATTTTTTATAAGACATAGAAGCAATGCTTATTGGCTTAAGGAGGATGTGGATTTCACATTATCAAACGCTAAATCAAACAGAGTTCATCAACTCCAGCATATACTTTCACTAATAATTGTTTCTATTAAACCAAACACAGTGGTTAGACCATGTTGCTTTAAAGCATGATAAGAAAATTAACTTGTTGGTTTAAGTAAAATTAAGTTTGGATTTTTAAGTAATAACTTGTATTCAAATTTTGTGAATGAAAAAAAATAAAATAAATAGTCAAATATTCTTGGAAATATGATGTGATACAAATAGGTAGTTGAAAATAGAAAATACAAATTTAATCCTTGAACGTGTGACAAATTAATCATACTATTTAAACTTTTTAAGTCATTTTGTTACTAAGTTATAATATTCAATATTCAAGTTGATAATGAGTTGTATTTTTGAAGATCAATTTGATATTAAGTTACAAAATTTATGAACTATTTTATCGTTAAATTATCTAGATGACAATTTATCACACTTTTGGATATTCAATAACTAAATTTGAATTTTTCATATTTTAGGAATTAAATTTTCAGTTTCTCACATTTTGAGAAAAGAATTTCATTATTTATAAAAAAAATTATTAGAATAAGAGAGACTTCTCTTAAAGTTATTAGACAGACTTTTCTTAAAAAAAATACTATATGAATTGACAAACCGTGATTTCATCCAACATGTACATTTACTTCATGTATTGGTCATACTATAATATATATGTGGGTGTTATGGGCAAACCTTATTCACACCTAAAAATTTTCTTTCACTTATACATTAATAGAAATTATATAATTAAAAATAGAAGTAACAGAACTAGTCCTCATTTTTCTAGATGACAAAGTTTTCAATTCGCAGGGAAGAATATGTTTCAAAATCAACCTAGGCTTGTACGACATTATTTCTATTCACTTAGTCAAATAATTGACTGTGTACTGCAAATACAAGTGAAGTGTGAACGTGATGACTGAACGAGTCAGGTGAAAAACCTTGGAGTACAATGTGTTTCATGTACAAGTTCGAATGTCTTGCAAACAACAATCACAAAATAAAATTGTTGAAGTCTTTTTTGGCTTGTTGAGAAAAATATTTACCAACATACTTTTGATGGATTTTTCAATGTACTATGCTTATTATTGGGGAAAAAAAGTTCATGCAAATCTTGCTAACAACGTGAATTTTATGCTTAATTTATTTAGCAACTTTAATTTATTATTTAATGAAATGTATGTATATGTAATTCAATAGTAAAGAAAATTATCATTACTTCAGTCCAGCTGCTTACTGGTCAAGCTTTGGGTGGTAGACTCATCATAGTAGTAACATTGTGTTCACTTATGTCTTTGATTTAGGCTTTTGATAGTTTAATTTGTATCAATTCACATGCATGCCGAATTATGATGAGGAATATAGTTGGGTACGTATTAAGATTGTTTGAAGTCGTGGCCGGGTTCAAGGAGTTTTGTGGAATCAATTTAGATCTTAATTATGTGGTTATCTATTTTCTCATTCTAGGATGCCCTAGACCCTAGTAGTACGTAGTACACGTTATTGCTTTCTCCTTATCATAGAACACTAATTCTTTAATATGAGAGTCATGACCCGTGAGACTTTTCTTTAATTAATATATATTGTTCCGTTTTTTTTATTCATATCACGGCAGATATATATCTTTTACCATGTGTTAATAATTTGCAGGTGGTTTTATTTGTGTTGTTCTGATATTTTAATCCCTTTTATTTTTTTGAGAAAAACATGCGTAAGTATTATTTGTAGACTACCTTTCCACTCAACTCCAAGTTGTGTTCCATCCACCAGATGAACATCACTTACGGAGGCCGAAAATGATCTGTTGCATATTTGAAATTGTTTTTTCTTCTTTGAAAAGGAAATGGATGGGACAGATTCATCATGACCAATGACAAATATATAAATAATTTTGAAATCACCTCTCTCAACACATGAAAAGGAGCATAATGTTGCAAATAAAAAACATTGCATACTTAACTGAAGAAATGAAAGAGTTGTTTTTATATCTTTTTACCAGCATAGTTTGATGATTTTTTATTAATTTATTTTTATATGTTAAATTAAAATATATTTATTTTATTTGAAAGTGAATACACGTAATAAATAATACATTTTAATGATTTTTAAAAAGATATGTTTTTTATATATAAAAATATAAAAATATAAAAATGACATTGGAAACAAATAAATAAAACAGTATTTCTATCTATTTATGAAAAGAGATGTATTATTTGAAACTAGAATTGATCTTTCTTAGATCAAACCAATGCATTGACTTAGTTCAGGAGAAAATTGAGTTGTTTCGGCTTTGGGAAATTGATTTTTCTTAACATACAAAATTTTATTTAATCCAAAATTATTTTATAATCAAATGATAAAGATCGAAATTGACGTAATACATATTTTTTAAAATACGTTAAGATATAAATCATTTAATCATATTTTATTGTTCTTAAATTTGATAAAATTGATCAAAATAATCAAGATAATATAAAGTCATAATACAATTGTTGATTGAAAAAGTTTAATTTTTATATAAAGTAATTGACGTCACGTATACTTAATCACTAGTATTATTATTTTTATTTATTTTGATGATGACATTACTAGTATTATTTGAACTTGAACTTTGAATAAATTTCAAATGAATTATTTTTAAAATTATTAACACTTTTCAGATGTTCCTTTATCGTTGAATTATTATGTTTTCTGTTTTGAAACTTCGACTAGTGACCGAGTTCTTTCGGCCGGTTTGATTTGGTTACAATTAATCCAATAAGTTTTATTATTTATTTTTTCATCTGACATTAACAGTAATTTTGCGAACACAAAAAAATATGAAAGTTTGAGAGCTTTTATATGATTATCTAAAGGGGGTGAGAGAGCTTGGCAGAGTGTACAAGTTATGTAATTTCATTCGTCTTTACTCTTGAGTCTTAAAAGCACAAAAAATTATTCGTTGAGAGCTAAGGCTTTTCTCGTTTTGATATGCATTAGATGTTTGAGATATCAAATCACTTAAAAGGGACCTTGTGATCATTACGGGATTAAATGGAAAAAATAAAATAAAAACACAACTTATTTGGAATGATCTGAAAACTGGAATTCAGAAAAAGACATGGACATGGTAAGTGCATATCGGTGACCATAACTGTGTCTAAGTCACAAAAATTGACCATCAAAGATATGAATATATCATTATCATATCCCGCAGTTGCATACTTGCATATATATTGAACATTTAGTATTTACGAATGATTTATCTGTGAATCTATCCGTTGGTGACGTGGCCCAATAAGGGAAGCCAAGTGACTCCACTCTCAAACACAAAACAGAATGTCAGAAAGAAGATAATTTCTTTTTAATACCGTCTACCATATACTTTTAATTTTTTTTGTACAAACTTTACATACAGTATTTTTAAGCATTTTTTATTTTTGATATTGTTATTTAATCAGAAACGGAATTTCATTTCAGTAATTTGTATAAAAAATTGTATTAAAAATTAATATGAATTATTGAAATGAATATCTAATTCTGATTTGAAATTATTAAAAAAATTAAGAATTATGTAGTTAATATTAAATTTGTTGATATTTCAAAGATGTTAAAGTAAATTTATTGAAATTTGAAAGATATTAAATGCTTTTATTTATATTTAATATTTTCTTTTTCCTATTAATATTGATATGAAATACTCATAAATTTTCAATATTTTATTTTTATTAAGAAGACTCATATTTAAAATCTTACTTAAAAAAATCTTAAAATTTATTTCTGAAATAATAAGAAATTTTGTAAATATTAAGGTAAAAAAAAAGTTTCTTACCAAAACAAGCCTTGTTCCCATAATTTTAGTTTCCCAGTTCCCACCCTCTTTCTCCCTCTGTGTTCTCTCTCCACCACACACGTCTTCTCTTTCCTTATTTATTTATATTCATTATTCATTATTATTCATGAATGCCACTTAGTCACTTAGTACTGCTGTGAGGTACATGTCTTTTCTTCCACCTTCCTCATAATCAATCTCATTCTCATTCTCTCCTACCTCTTGTGTTTGCTTCAGTCATGTCTCTCTCTGCATTCTCATTCCCTTTCCATCTGAGACAAACAACAGCACCTTCTGATCCTAAAACATCATCAACCCCTTTGCCTTTGTCTTCTCACTCTCATTTGGGTGCAGATCTGCTCACACAATCCCAATGCAAACTCAACCAGGTTAGGACATGACATGCATTTGTTTTATTCATGCACACAAGCAATTCACATGTCTTCAAGAGTGTTATGTTATACTTGTATCTTTGAACTCAATTCTGCTCATTCTCTTTCTCTTTCTCCTCATTCATTTCATTCCTATCTCACTTGTTGGTTCTTTTGCTTTCATTCTTTTTTCCCTTTTTCTGTTCTGTTATCTCCAAACATCCAAAATTTAGATGTTTTGAATTCATGTAGGTGAAAAGAAGGTCACATGGGGTATGTGCATCACTATCAGAAATGGGAGAGTATTATTCTCAGAAACCACCAACTCCACTGTTGGACACCATAAACTATCCAATTCACATGAAGAATTTGGCTACCAAGGTACAGTGAATAAAACATATATGACTTATGCTGCTTATTGTGCAACAAGGAAAAATGTGTCATAGTTATGTGAAAATTTGATTCTTATAATCTGAACATTGATGCAGGAACTGAAACAACTTGCGGATGAGCTGCGTTCTGATGTTATTTTCCATGTTTCTAGAACTGGGGGTCATTTGGGATCAAGCCTTGGTGTTGTAGAACTCACTATTGCCCTTCACTATGTTTTCAATGCTCCTAAGGACAAAATTTTGTGGGATGTTGGTCATCAGGTTTGGTGTTTTATGCTCTTTGGTGTTGTTGGTACTTCAATTGCTTTTCATGGGGTGACACTTGGTCTTAATTATATAATTTTGTATGATTTTTTTGCAGTCTTATCCACATAAGATACTCACTGGTAGAAGGGATAAGATGCATACCATGAGGCAGACAGATGGATTAGCCGGGTTTACAAAACGATCTGAGAGTGATTATGATTGTTTTGGCACTGGTCACAGCTCCACAACAATATCAGCAGGACTGGGTAATTCTTCTATTTTTTGTTTCTGTTTTAGCATAGAATTTTTCAGGACTTAGTTTAGGCAAATAATGTCAAAGAAAATATTACATGAATTATAAATTTGAAAGTTGACGTGGGCTCTACTCCCAAAAGTTTAATTTGGGATTGAGCATAATTTCAAGAAATTATTCAAGAACACATTTTTCTACATATAGCTTTCTACAGAGCAAAGGAATGTCATACTCTATTTCATTTATTTAAATCCTGGATATGAAATTAGAAATTTCACTTTTATTCTTAACTTTGACAAAAAATTCAATTAATCACTTCATTTAGTTGAGTCTAATATGTCAGAAATAATCTCTCTTCTTGAAGCTTAACATTTCAGGCCTATGACTTGGTTTTTTATATATCCAAGATAATATTTTGCTACAATTACACCACTTCTTGATAGTAATACACAATAGGGGATTTTATGGTTTGGCTAGAACTTTAGACATTTTTTTTTTCCTTTGCATAAACAGGAATGGCTGTTGGGAGGGATCTGAAGGGAGACAAGAATAATGTAGTTGCTGTTATCGGTGATGGTGCTATGACGGCTGGTCAAGCTTATGAAGCCATGAACAATGCTGGATATCTTGATTCCGACATGATTGTTATTCTAAATGACAACAAGCAGGTCTCCCTACCAACTGCTAATCTTGATGGTCCCATACCACCTGTAGGTGCTTTGAGTAGTGCTCTCAGTAAGTTACAATCAAACAGACCTCTTAGAGAACTCAGAGAGGTTGCTAAGGTGAGAAATACAATTCACATGTCTCTCTATGAAGGATTTGCACAGCTGCAAGGTCTTAGTGATACTGATTCTGTACTAAATGAGATTTTTGCAGGGAGTCACTAAACAAATTGGTGGCCCAATGCATGAGTTAGCTGCAAAAGTTGATGAATATGCGCGGGGCATGATCAGCGGTTCTGGATCAACACTATTTGAAGAGCTTGGACTTTACTACATAGGTCCTGTTGATGGTCATAATATAGATGATCTTGTGTCCATTCTAAATGAAGTTAAAAGTACTAAAACAACTGGTCCTGTGCTGATCCATGTTGTCACTGAAAAAGGCCATGGATATCCATATGCAGAAAGAGCAGCAGACAAGTACCATGGTAAATGTTGCATTAAAAATTTCTTGACTTTCATTGATATGACTCACCAAATAAATTCATCACATTTTGCTCATTCAAACTAAGAATGGAGAAAAATACCTCTGAGAAGATAATGATATAAAATCTTAACTTGTTACTTTGGACACTTACTGTCCATCACCATTCCTTGATAGAAATTATATGAATCAATTTTAAGAAAAGATTTAGGATAGTTTTTATTTAGTTATTTCTATAGAACATATAATTAATCTTGACTTGCTATATTCATGACAGGCATGTAACTTGGTTTGATTTTGCAGGAGTTACTAAGTTTGATCCAGCAACTGGAAAACAATTCAAATCCAATACTGCCACCCAGTCATACACAACATACTTTGCAGAGGCTTTAATTGCTGAAGCAGAAGCTGACAAAGACATTGTCGGAATCCATGCTGCAATGGGAGGTGGAACTGGCATGAATCTCTTCCTTCGCCGGTTCCCAACAAGATGCTTTGATGTGGGGATAGCAGAACAGCATGCTGTTACATTTGCGGCTGGTCTGGCTTGTGAAGGCCTTAAGCCTTTTTGTGCAATTTACTCATCGTTTATGCAGAGAGCTTATGACCAGGTAAGCATAAGATAAAAACTTCCCTGTCAACATCTTCATCTATGTATATATATAACTCTTTCTTGGTGCCCTATTATCAGTGAAGAATAACATGAGTTTCTATTAGCAATGGTCAAGACATGATTAATGTATATTGTTACATTTATAATCAATGCTAAGCATGTGTTCTGTGTCCATTCGAAGGTGGTGCATGATGTCGATTTGCAGAAGCTGCCTGTAAGATTCGCAATGGACCGAGCCGGATTAGTTGGAGCAGATGGTCCCACACACTGCGGAGCATTTGATGTCACTTTTATGGCATGCCTCCCTAACATGGTGGTGATGGCTCCTTCTGATGAAGCAGAGCTTTTTCACATGGTTGCAACTGCGGCTGCCATTGATGATCGACCCAGTTGTTTCCGATACCCGAGGGGAAATGGTATTGGTGTTGAGCTACCACTAGGGAATAAAGGCATTCCTCTTGAGGTAAGTTAGAATTCTAGTGGCACTCTCATGGAGATAATTAAGAACATTTGTGCTTTAAGTTTAACATTTGTGTTGTTGTGACATTTTAACAGATTGGGAAGGGTAGGATACTAATTGAAGGTGAGAGAGTGGCCTTGTTGGGCTATGGATCAGCTGTTCAGAGCTGTCTGGCTGCTTCTTCTTTGTTGGAACATCATGGTTTGCGTGCAACAGTGGCAGATGCACGTTTCTGCAAGCCATTGGACCGTTCCCTTATTCGCAGCCTTGCACAATCGCACGAGGTTTTGATCACTGTGGAAGAAGGGTCAATAGGAGGATTCGGATCTCATGTTGTTCAGTTCCTGGCCCTTGATGGCCTTCTTGATGGGAAATTAAAGGTATGAATCTTTTTAAAACGTGATCCATAATACTTGCTTTTCTTTTGTATTACAATATACACATCTTGGAAGTTTGTGTGAATATTTTTAACTAGTTGTTGAAAACTCTTGTGGCTTTGATTTACAAACTGCAGTGGAGGCCAATTGTTCTTCCTGATTGTTACATTGACCATGGATCACCGGTTGACCAATTGAATGCAGCTGGTCTTACACCATCTCACATAGCAGCAACAGTTTTCAATATACTTGGACAAACAAGAGAGGCACTAGAGGTCATGACATAAAGGGGTTCAATTTTTGTTCCCTGCAATGTACAAAGTAGCGTGATTCACCTAGTGTAATACAAATGTGTTTGTTAAAAAATAATAGAAATGGAAAATGCAGATTGACAAATAATAGTGCCAACAAATGGTTAAACGAATAAACAAACACAATTGGTAGTGTATCTTCATATTTTGATATGACGGGGCAAAGATTTAGCTAAAGGCATGACATAAACGAATTTTTAGCTATGAGAGGACTCTTGAATGTGAATGTCGAAGATGACGTTGATATGCCATTACATCTTAGTAATTGAAAATGTCCCTAAGAGGTCCACCTAAACATGTGCATTACGTTCTAGTGGAAAAAGTAAAGTCCAAAAAAATTATTGATATTGCTAGTTTCTCATTTTCTCACTTATGTGATCTTTCAATTGAATGGAACAACTCTCCTTCCGAGAACAAGTACAAGTACGGATAATGCAAATATTACCAGAATTAGTCAATTCGAGGAGCACATATCTATTTCTTTTCATTGACTTTTTCTATTCCTAATAGGAAATTAAACATTATCTATAAACATAATAATATTTTTACTATTAAGTATAAACATTAAAAATATTTTTTTAGAAATCAAAATTCAAAATGGAAAAGGAAAATAAATATTTATTTTTGAAATGGCTAATTTAATATATATTCATGCAATTTCCCACTTTCCACCGCACGCATTCTCTCAACTCTGATCTCCACCTCACGAGAAATTAGTTGCTCCTAGATCACATGGTCCAATTAATCTTCACATGATATGTAATCAAGTGTAGTTAATTTTTTCACCTCCTCTCTTTATTTACATAATCTCATTTCTCTCCAATCTTTTCTGTTTGTTTCACTCATGACTCTCCGTGCATTCTTATTCCCTCCCCATTTGAGACAAATAACACCTTTTGGCTTTTGATCCTAAAACATCAACCCCTTTGGCTTTGGCTTCTCAGTCTCATATGCTCACACAATCCCAACAAAAACTCAACTAGGTTAGGACATGCATGTTTTATTCATGCAAGCAATTCACATGTTTTCAATTACTATTATAGCTTTCAACTCAATTCTACTCAGCCTCTTGCTCCTCAATCCTCATTCATTTCTTTTTCACCTTTTTTTATTATTATTTGTTGGTTGTGTCATATAGTGTCATGTTCACAAACGAAACTAAAATTAATGAAATCTAACAATAAACTCTAAAAGCAATTCATTCTTAAACTTAAACGTCATGTATTGATACTTTTCAAGACATCCAAAAATAATATATTAATATATAAAATGGGGTGAAAACTGTAGAATTCATACACGTACCTATTTCGATCTATTAAGTTTAATTTTGTGGATAAATTATTGGCCCAAACCCTATTATACTATAGATAGTTTTTTTATAAAAAAAATATCTATAAGATCTCGGTAGAATTGTCATTGCTACTTACTAAGAGAAATGCATGCATGCCATGTTCTGAATTGATGCAGGTGAGGAAAAAGCCACGTGGCGTACATGCATCACGACCACAGATGGGAGAGTATCATTCGGTGAAACCACCAACTCCTCTGCTGGACAACATAAAATATCCAATTCATATGAAAAATCTATCTACCAAGGTACTGTGCTGCTTATTTATTTAGCAACAAAACAAAAGTGTCACAGTTACGTGATGTGAAAATTTGATTCTTAATTATAATATGAACATTAATGCAGGAACTGAGACATCTTGCGGATGAACTGCGTTCTGATTTTATTTTCAATGTTTCTAAAACTGGGGGTCATTTTGGATCCAGCCATGGTGTTGTAGAACTCACTGTTGCCCTTCACTATGTTTTCAATGCTCCTAAGGACAAAATCTTGTGGGATGTTGGTCATCAGGTTTGGTGTTTTATCTTTTTTGGTGTTGTTGGTACTTCAACTGTTTTTCTTAGCGATGACACTTGATTTAAATTATACAATTTTGTTTTGAATTCTGCAGTGTTATCCACATAAAATACATACTGTAGAAGGGATAAGATGCAGGCCGTTTCTAAAAATTCTTTGGTCCAGGACGAAGTTAAAAAATGGAATCCTAACACATAAATTTTTTGAAATACAAATAATATTAAAATTAAGGGATGGAAAAATGGGCCTCTAACACACAAAAAATGGACTCCTAATACATAAATTTTTTAAATACAAATAATATTAAAACTAAGGGATGGAAAAAATGGGTCCCTCACACATAAATTTTTTGAAATACAAATAATATTAAAACTAAGAGATGGAAAAAATAGACCTCTAATACACAAATTTTTTAAAATATAAATAATATTAAAACTAAGAGATGGAAAAAATGGACCCTAACATATAAAATAGAGCCCTGACACAGATTTTATTTTTGTTTTATTTTTTTAAAAAAATAAATTTTACATAAACTATCCGTGCAAAAAATTTTGGACCGTGGACGCCTTGTTCGTCCTTGCCCAGGTCCGGCCCTGATTAAGATGCATACCTTAAGGCAGACAAATGGATTATCTGGGCTTACAAAACGCTCTGAGAGTGAATATGATTGTTTTGGCACCAGTCACAGCTCAACAACAATATCAAAAGGACTGGGTAGTTATTCTGTGTTTTGATGACGTAGAATAATTAAAATTTAATAAATAAATAAGATAGAAAACATTTTCACAGTTGGATCATGATCGTAGAGGAATCTTGGTCCTAGTGTAGAGGTAAAGGGAGCGATAAGAAGACATGAAAGATAAGTGATTGATATGATTGATGATGTTATATAAGTATATAACAAAAGAGAGATAAAGAGAAATGAAAAATGTTAATCAAGATTTTAAATATTGGTCACGGTAGCTTTGCTGTTTTGTCGCATTTGTTGATATCGTGGATAAATACAGCAGATGCAATCCTAATTGAGGTAGCATTGCAGTTGCCGACAGGTAAAATACCTTGATGTTGAGGCCCAAACCACGGTCGTGAACCATTTTTTAAAACCTTACTGTTAATTAAGTGTTTGGACAATATAGGTGTCCAAAATTCAGCACTTGCCATATACACTGAATTTCAATTATTTGGATCCTCTTTATTCTTAACTTTGGCAAATAATTCAATTAGTCAATTTGTTTAGTTAGAGAAATTATTAGATACTCAGTGACTACCATGTGTCCATGGTCCAAGCCAATTTTAACGTAACATGTACCTGAATTTTTGAATTTACAAGGAAGTATTAATAAGACTCAATTGTGTGTCATGTAAAGATTAGTCAAGAGTCAAGACTCAAGACCATATTATTCCGAATCATATAATAATTTCTGGTTTAGTTGAGTTTAATATGTCAAGAATAATTTATCTCCGCTAGAAGCTGAACTTTTTAGGCCTAGCACCTAGTTTTATATCTCTGAGATGATATTTTGCTACAATTACACCACAGCTTAACAGTAATGCGCAATAGGATTTTGTGGTTTGACTATAATATTTGATATTTTCTCCTGCATTAACAGGAATGGCTGTTGGGAGGGATCTGAAGGGAGACAAGAATAATGCAGTTGCTGTTATTAGCCATGGTGTCATGACTGCTGGTCAAGCTTATGAAGCCATGAACAACGCTGGATATCTTGATCATTACATGATTATCGTCATAAATGACAACAAGCAGGTCTCCTTACCAACTGCTGATCTTGATGGTCCCATATCACCTGTAGGTGCTTTGAGTAGAGCTCTCAGTAGGTTACAATCAAACAGACCTTTTAGAGAACTCAGAGAGGTTGCTAAGGTGAGAAATACAATTCATATGCCTCTAATGAATGGAGAAACTAGTATATAGGTGGTTGTCCTGGACCACCATGTGGCTATCGTCCCAAAATATCTCTATATGACATTTAAGTTTTTCAATTTATAAGAAAAAATTAATAACGGTGGGTCACATGTCATGTGGAGATTAGTAGGGACCATGTGGTCCTAGACTACCAAATAATTTCTCATATGGAGGACTTGTGCAGCTGCAAAGTCTTAGCGATACTGAATCTGTACAAAATGAGATTTTTGCAGGGAGTCACGAAACAAATTGGTGGTCCAATGCACGAGCTATCTGCAAAAGGTGATGAATATGCGCGTGGCATGATCAGCGGTTCCGGATCAACACTATTTGAAGAGCTTGGACTTTACTATATAGGTGATCCCACGGTGATCCATGTTGTCACTGAAAAAGGCCACGGATACCCTTAAGCAGAAAGAGCAGCAGACAAGTTCCGTGGTAAATGAGGCATTGAGAATGAACCAAATACATACCACCAAGCCGTTAAAGATATAAAATCTTAATCTGTCACTTTTGACACTTACAGTCACCTTGCCATGATAAATGTTATTTATCTAGAAAGCACGCTTTTTATAGAAAGCATAATTAATCTTTGTCTTGCTATATTCATGACAGTATGTAACTTGGGTTTGATTTTGCATTGGTAACCAAGTTTGATCCAGCAACTGGAAAACAATTCAAGCCCAAGGCAACCACACCAGCACACTCAACATGCTTTGCAGAGGCTTTGATTGCAGAATCAGAAGCTGACAAAGACATTATTGGAATTCATCCTACAATGGGATGTGGAAGTGGCATGAATCACTTCTTTCACCGTTTCTCAACAAGATGCTTTGATGTGGGGATAGCAGATCAGCATGCTGTTACATTTGCTGCTGGTCTAGCCTGTGAAGGTTTTAAGCCTAATTTACTCGTCATTCTTGCAGAGAGCTTTTCATCAGGTATGCATATGATAACTTATTTCTCAACATCTTCATCTTTGTAAAGAAAAAAAAAATTTTGATTCCCTATTCTCAGTTAATGATAACATGAAGATGATGAGTTACTATTAGCAATGGTCTGGACATGATTAGTGTATAATGTATATTGTTCCCTTTGTAATAAATCCTAAGTATTTGTTCTATGTACATTCGAAGGTGGTGCATGATGTGGATGTGCAGCATCTGCCTGTAAGATTTACAGTAGACCGAGGTGGATTAGTTGGACCAGATGGTTCCACACACTGGTGCATTTGACGTCACATTTATGGCATGCCTCCTGAACATGGTGGTGATGGCTGCTTCTGATGAAGCAGAGTTTTTTCACATGGTTGCCACTGCAGCTGCCATTAGTGATCGACCGAGTTGTTTCCAACACCCAAGGGGAAATGGAGTTGGTGTTGAACTACCACCAGGGAATAAAGGCATTCCTCTTGAGGTAAGTTAGAATTATATTGGTACCATTGTTATGAAGATGATTACTTGATTAGGAACAATTATGCAAATCAACTTAGTGCATGTTTGGTTTCACATTAATTTTTTTAGAATCACATGGAAATATCAATTAATGTAATTTTAGATCAATTTTTTACATGTTTGATTCCACTTTTAGGAATTGATTTTGGGTCCAAAATTGATTTTAAGTTGGAACAACTTAATGTTGTTTTTGCATTGGATAAAAAAATATATACTAAATTTTACTACTACTTGCTTTTATAATAAAAGCATTCAAACATAAATCATATTACTACGTACCCCATTGCCAGGTAAGGGGGAGGAAAATTGTACACAGCCAATATAATCTCCGACTGATAGATTCAATTCAACTTCAGACTCAGCATGGTAGGGAAATAAAACCTTACCCTTCCATATGTAAAGAAACTGTTTCTGGATGAACCTATGACCAATAAGTCACCAAGACACAACTTTACCGCTGTGTCAGGATTCACCCTCTTATAAATCATATTACCTCAGAATCAATTCTAATCAAAATCAATTTTGCTAACTCTCATCCAACCATACACTTAACATTTGTGTAATGACATTTTAACAGATTGGGAAAGGTAGGATACTAATTGAAGGAGAAAGAGTGGCCTTGTTGGGCTATGGATCAGCTGTCCAGAACTGCATGGCTGCTGCTTCCTTGTTGGAAGATCATGGCTGCATGCAACAGTGGTGGATGCAAGTTTCTGCAAGCCGTTGGATCATTCCCTTATTCGAAGCCTTGCAAAATTGCATGAGGTTTTGATCACCGTGGAGGAAGGATCAATCGGAGGATTTGGGTCTCATGTTGCTCAATTCATGGCCCTTGATGACCTTCTTGATGGAAAATTGAACGTATAAATGTGATCCATAATACTTGCTTTTCTTTTCTATTGTAATATATACATCTTTGAAGTTTCTGTAAATATTTAACTAGTTGCTAAAAACTCATATGGCTTTGATTTACAACTGCAGTGGAGGCCAATGGTTCTTCCTGATTGTTATATGGACCATGAATCGCCTGCTAATCAATTGAATGAAGCTGGACTTACACCATCTCACATAGCAGCAACAGTTTTCAATTTACTTGGACAAACAAGAGAGGAACTAGAGGTCATGACAAAAGAGAAATGCAAAGAAGGGGTTCAGTTTTCATCCCCTGCAATGTATAAAGTAGCGTGATTCATTTGGTGGAAGATGCAGATTGACACATAATAGTGCCTAATAGTTAGCTAGAATCTCAATTTTTCCATGGGTATGCAAAAAGCCTTTTGTGTTGGGTTAGCTGCCCCTGAAATTCATTAACTAATTTGTATATTTGATGTAGAAACGAGGGACTACTAGTAATGGAAATCTAATTTCTACTAAATTGTAATAACAAAACACTTTGGGGGGAAAGTAAAGGTAGCAATTCATTTGATGGTAATGTACACTTTAGATATTATAACAACCGCAGCTAAAGTGAAAGAAAGGAAATCGAAGTCTAGTTACACTTTCGGAAATTAGGGGGTGTGCAATTAGCAGCTGTCAACTTTAACTAGTAATTATTATTGTTGTTGTTCGGAGTTTGCATTAAACATGTAGGAGTCATAAAAGAATCTGATAGATAATAGCTTATTGTTATCATAATATGATAGGTTTGCTTAGGATTTAAATTTTCTACTATTCAATCTTCAGTTGCTGTAATCTCTATATATTTACTTCTATGTAACTTTCAGCAATCAATGAAAACACAATCCCTTTCATACTTCCTATAAAACAAGTCTAACGCCACAATTTTAAGATGGTTCTGACCATCCAATTCCTTTCTAGAATCAGGGGATTAATATGAAGACCAATTGAAACTTCAATGACACAGTGCTCCTTAAAAAAGTAGATAACTAAGTCATTGACTCACACCTTTCATGTTAGGAGTTTCAAAATTTTCAATGATTATTGGACCTAGTTTATGCTGGAATTACCTCACGGTTACGCTTAAATGTCAAGATTGTGATTTACTTGCATGAGTCCAACATACCTCTTACACCTCGGGGATAAGTTCAACAGTTCTATCTATTTTGTTAATTTTCACACTGACTTAGGTGTTGCAGTACCTTTATACATAGTTACTACTCCCTTCATGTTGTTCATTGGATAAGCATCTTTATCTTCAGACTAATGGGTCCTTGAGTATAAGTTAAAATATTTTTTACAGTAAAATTTGTTACTCTTTAAGAAAAATTGTTATATAATTCTTTTGGTTTATAGTTTATGACGTAACGAGGATGTCATAAGGGGTACAAACTGATCATAGGACTTGTGTATATTGTTCCTAGCATATCCGTGTCAGATAAACTCATGATTTGACCATTGATTATTGATTATGCTAAACACCCACATTTATTTAACTTTCCATAATCATCTTAGTTTTCATAATGCTAATGTCAATCTGGCACGCTAATATTTAGTGTAGTAAAATGTCCAAAGACCTACCAAATATCAAATTTAAGAGAAAGAAGCACAAGCAATATAATAGTGACACCACATACATATCCATTATCCAACACATTACTTTGCACTCATCACTCAGTTTCTGATGTTCACACTAGCGTCGGCAGATCCTAGGATGTACATCACTGTGGATAAACATTAGCATATCCCAAATGATGAACATGTTTTTAGTTCAAATCCCAAAATCTAGGCTTCTAGTATTTGGCCGACCAGCAACCGACACTATTGGCACTTGTGTTGAAATAACAAATGAATGATTGTTCAAGACCTAGAATGGAGTGGATTGATGAATTGAAATCCACCGTCAACATGGAATTGGAATGCCAATCAAAACCAACCACCTTTTTTTTCTTCCTTTTAACTAGAAAATGACAGATGTATTAATTGCAACAAATCCTACCAACAACATGGTTTGAACAAAACAGTGACCAGTTCACACAATCACTTCACAACTATTAATTATATCATAAGTACTGAGTAGTAGGTGAAAGTAAAATCAAACACATTGATAACAAGTTTTGTTGCTCATTTTCTTTGAAGAAGAAATGAATGGCATCATGGATGTGTCATCTTGGTTGCTTATTGAGGACAGTGCAGATTCTGAAGGAGACTCTGGTTGCTTTAGTCTATGCCCTTGCAACATTAGCCATAATGAGGATGATGCTGAGTCTTGTACCTGTGACACAGCTGGTATATGTGGCCTATTTGAGGATGGTGAAGGTCATGAAGGTGAGAAGGGGTGTGGTGAATTTTGTGGTGATGAAGATCAGAATTGTGATTCAAATTGGAGAAGCTCTACCATGTGGCTCTCAGATGCAGCCTTAGACATAGAATGCTCTTCACCTTTGGCTGTTGAAGATGAAGAGGAAACAAGGATTGTTAAAGTTAATGTGAATGATGTGGAAGATAAAATATTTTGGGAGATATGCATGGCAGTAGGGTACCCTTGATGACGCCAGATTTTAGAATGTCATAAGTTATCCTGTAAGTTCATTTCACAGAGCTTGTTCATATATATAGACCAAAGGATACATACATATATGTTTACTTTTCCTGTTCCAGTTTGCAGATATGTTCCTTCTGTCTCGTTTTCAGGTACTGATGAACAGTTTTTAAAAATTATTCGCAGTTTTTCAATTGAGAATATGTTCACTGAATCACTCTTCCTAGTGGTAAATGTGTCGCATTAAATTGAAAAATCCATACAATTTCGTGTACTATAGTGTTATATAAGAATTGCATTTTTTCTCTCTCCAAGGGACAAGGTAATATCTTCACACCCTCTACCATCTTTTATAAACTCCAGGGTACACTAGACACGGTTTTGGTTGGGTATGAATTTGTTACACGATTAATATAATGATTCCTACAGTAGGAGAGAAAAAACACAATCTGTAATACTATTTGATACTTGCATGTAATTACAAGTCTTCAACAAATTAAAATAGAACAAATATTTGGATTTGAATAATTAGATGACGTGTGTTACTCTTGTGTTAGTTGTTAGACTCCAAAGCTGACACAAGCCCAGATAATCTTCATGTGCCAATTCAAAATCTTCATGCCAACTGGATGTGATGGTGATGGTGATTAATTCTAGAAAAATGATATTCATATTTGAAAACATTATAACTTTGACTCAATTTATAAACATTGAGTTCTTATAGGGGAGAACTTTACAGAAACACTTTAATGGAAAGTTTGGGAATAAAATTTATGTTTAATCGAATATTTTATCATCAAATTTATATTATTTTATGATTTTTATTATTCAAATTTTTATTTGTAAATTTTATCATAGTTTTCAATTTTTAGGCATAAAGTAAAATAAACTTTGATAAAATTACCTATAAGTATTTGTAAGGAAGAAAGAAAAAATAAGACAAAACAAATCAAAATTTGCATATAAGTCAAAATTAACTAATATATTTTAATAATTTTAAAAATATTCTCATCTAACTTTTTCATAAATACTTATTAAATTCAACATTTAAATCTTATAAAACAAAAATCAACAGTGAAAATTTACAGTTAAAAAATTATCATAAATTCAAAGTTAATCCAAATTGGGCCATAGTGGTTGATGGGTGGCTATGAGCTATTTTTAACAAGGCATAGGTGGCCAGGGCTGTGCAGCTCCAACATAGCAAGTGATGGCCGGAGTGTTGTTGCTAGCTGATTTCCATTGTATGTTAATTGATGTCTGCTATGATTTATGTACATGAGAGCTTCGTATATTCGTCCTACATTATATGTTTTGGATGAAGAGGTTAGAAATTTCGGAGCTACTCACATGTGAGTGTTGCAAGAAATGGTTTGCTTGGAGAAAAGTTAATTCAAATTGGAAGGAGATTATCATATAACCTTCATTGATCATTGATCTAATGCCCTTTATTAGTATTATTTTCCTTGATTACACTTTTTTTATCCCAAATTTGTTTCCTACAATTTTTTTTTAAAAAATCAACTAAGTTATTTTTTTATAATTAAAATCACAAAATTGAATATGAGCTGGAGAGGGAGAGTTCGGGTGTCAACGTCCAACTGATTGAAATAGACGTAAATGGGCCACACAGTCCATGACCAAAGTCCAAAATTCATCAGGTGCAAACTTTTAATAATAATAATAATAATAATAATAATTTGTTTATTTATTTTATTTTTATCGTATGTCATGCATTTTTGCTTGAATGGAGCATCATGTGAGGCTTTAGCTTGATAGTGGCAAATGTACCAGAGGAGCCGTGTCGGGCTGAGAATAAACGAAGCATGACACATCATCAAAACAATCGTTCATGAAAACAATCTTGTGATTGATATCCGATTTACATTTTAAGATATGTTTTTTTTTTTTTTTTTTTCTGAATTGCTTCGACAATAAGACTTTAAATATAGAAAAATCAAGAGAAGTTTTTCAAAATTTTGTTTAAGTCTCACATCTTTATTTCACTATATTATTTTAATTTAAATGTTTTTTCAAATTCTCTTTTTCTCTCTTTCATTCCACACAACTAAATCATAACTAAAAGTGTTTAGACAATAGATTAATGATGTAAGAAGTGTTTGGAAATTGGAAGACTCACTCTCTTTTTTTCAATTTAATTGCTCATTTTTTCTTATGAGAGACTATCTTGTTAGCATAAATTATTTATAGGTTTTTTAATAACTATTTTTTTATTTTTAAAAATTGACCATTAATTTTTAATGGAGTTTTCTTTCGTAACTATTTTTTAACTAAAAAAAACAAATTAAAAGAATTGTTTAAAAAATCTAAATTCAATTATACTCAAACGAGATTGGTTGATTCACTCTAATTGGAAGGCAACGACAAGAAAGTAAGGGAAAGGAAAAGGAGCCGAAGGAATATACAATTATAGAAAAACTTCCCCTCATTTTAGTATAAAGAAAGCAAGGGAGGAAAAATTATATATATATATATATATATATATATATATATACGCAAAACAAATATATAGTGCCACCAATTAATCTCACATGCTCCATTATTATCTTTATTGTATTTTTTTGTATGTGTTTTCACTTTTTAATATTTGATGTGTGCTTTCTTTTTTCTTATACATTAGTAATTTCAATTTTTCTGTTAAAAAGTGTTTTTATACATTAATTTATCAAGTTATTTATGATAGTTAAGTTTTTTAAAAAAAAATGTTTAAATAATTAAACAAATGAATAATCTCTTGAAGCACATTAACCATACCCTACTCAGTTCAATTATAGTCGTTCATTAGTCAATGAAATTAGCTTTTTCTTCTCCCAAGAAACCGAAATCTTGGTGGACTTGGAAGACTGGGGAACACAAATAACAAATCGGAAGCAACTCGGAAGCAACACACAAAGAAGAATATCAATCAATGTCACAGTAATAGTTGATTTATGTTGGATTATTGTTACTATTACAGGTGTAAAAAGTATTAAATATTGTGACTTAATTCTATAAGTTGTTAACAAAATGACAAATATAATTAAATAATGTTATGCCTACAATTGACGTTACAATTTAATTTCAATATATTTATGAACATAATCTCACATGGCAGCGAGTCCTCGCAAAATAGAACAAAGTGGAACGTGTATCACTTGATGGCTTTTGCTTATCATCTTCCTTCCAGGACCGGACATTGAACCGGATTTTTCAGACCGGACAACGAACCGGACACACGAAACTCCTCTGCCTTTTCTACTCTCTCACAGTGACGCTTCATTTTTTTTTTTTTATGTATTTTTATAAAATTAATTCCTCAAGTACTCTCGACTCTTTAGTAATAAAGACACAGAAAGCGTCTAAAATCTTGATTAGTGAGTATCTCTTCAAAAAAGATTTTCTGATATTTATTATTGAGGGACTAGTTGCATAATTTTAATTGGATGAATTATTTGTAATAATCTTCTAAGTTTAACTTTTGTGAATCTATCTAGTCTCTAACATGCTATTTGATGCCTTATTTGTTAAGATTTAAAGGTCATCATGAACATTGTGTTATGGATAATAATAAGAACATTCCTATATTTTTTAGTTTTTGTGAGGCGCAAGAACAAAAAGGTTCATTTCTTTGTAATTGAATTGGTGATCAGGGGTAAGCTTAGATGGGGAATGAAACGGTTGGTAATTGGAAAAAAAAGTTCTTGTAATTTGTCATTCCAGTGAAGACAGCGTGTGGTTATAGAGTATTTATATCAACACATATATAAATATGTAATAACCATTGACAGTGCTCTGTTTCTGTATTTAGGTATTTCTAGTGCCATTTAATTAATAAATATTTTTGTTGATTTTTTTTTTAAAAATGAGACGCAAGAACATCTTTTTTTTATTTTACTTTTAACAATCTAGAAATTCTTGTAAAAATATCTGGACATTAATTCTTCTTCAATCATATTATAGTTATTAATGAATAGCATAATTTAAATCATAATTAATAAGATTTTATAGTAAAAATTTATCATTTACACAAAAATTTATAGTAAAATATATAAAAATCTTGATGATATATGAAATTAATAAATTAATCTTATTTTAAAAAAATACTTAGTTGATTCTATAAATATACCTTTCCATTATACATTTTATGATTGTTTTTAAAAAATACACAATATAAATATTTTATATAAAATTTAATATTTATATATTTCTCAAATAAACTTTATTTTTTACAATTAGACTCTTGTGTCATTTGCATCTCAATTTAATATGCAGACTCAATTAATATTTTTCTTACATGTATTTTTTTCAAATGATCTTGTTTAAGATATAATCATATATTACTAAATAAGAATATGTTAAGAATTATCATAATGGTGTAAGTATATGTTGTATTTATATGTGTGAAACAATCTATTTAATTTAATGAAATAATTGTATTTAATTTTTTAAGATAGAGATAGTCGAATAAGATATGTTTATGACTTAGTGTCTAATGGATTAAGAGACATCCATATACGAAAGAAAAACACTTGTTAAATACCTTCTCCTTCACCTATTATCTCTTGCAAGACTCAAACAATAATATAATAACATTAAAATTCAGACATAAAATGTAAAATAATTTACACGACGACTCACGGTCTTCAACAGTTTGCTTGATTCTTTTTTGTTCAATCTTTGTTGGATTCTATTCCCTTCACTTTTCTCTCTTTGCTTTTTATTTTCTTCCACTTATGCCTTTTCTTTTTGGTTTTTTCCCCTCACTTTGCGCTTGTCGATCTTTGTAACTAGCTAGCTATAATGCAAGCGCCACAAGCATCATCACTCACTGATGAAGAAGCTCCTGAGATTTCCCATCAGGTGAGCTTTTCATCTTAAACATGCGAAGAAGCTCTTTGCTTTTCACTTTACTTTTTTCCGATTTGGCTTTATCCATTTGATTTTACAACTCTTCTTTTTAACCCCTTTTTTCATTTTCATTTTGATTCCTCATATCAGCACCGGATTATTATCTCTCAGTTAGTTTCTCAGTCATGTCTTTTGATGGGCATGCCATGCAGTGACTGGTATTTTGATTTTCTAGACACTGTTTTATGTGTTTGATTTTGATCCAATTGATTTTAAGGGGTTTCTAATTTTAGCTTACTCCGTGTCTACTCGAGACTGTTCCTGAAAAAGCCCACGTTTTTAATTGTTTTCATTAATTGTCTCTCAGTTTCAATATTTAGAATCTTGTTGGGTGTAGACATGAATCTTCTCTTCCCTATCTGATCTCGTCCAAGTCTTTTTTTTATAGTATTGTCTTATTAAGTATATAAAGAAAGAATAAAGTCAAGCTTTCGGGAAAGGAGTGAATGATTTGAATACTTCTTCCTCTTTCCCTTCTTCTCAAGCTCTTACTCTTACTGGCGCAGAGAAAGTCTTTCTTACGGCCAGACGACTTAAATGAGGACTTCTAATAATGATCAGCTTGTTGAGGATGATTAGTTATTCATCATGGAATTAGATTTGAGTGCAATCTTTTGATGTGCTTACTTTTTAATTATTGCACTAGGCATATGCAATCTTTTGACATGCTTGCATTTTAATTATTGCATTTATCATGCTCTTTTAAGTATTTATTGTTACATTATCTGCTGTTCTTTGACACATTATGCCAAACTGCTGGGAGCCTGGGACTAAACAAGTTTTTGTTAAACTGTCCTTATTACATGCAGGCTGTCCCCAAGCGAAACAAAGAAGTTTCAGACGGTGGACCCGGTGGTAGGCGCCCTGATATTTCACTTCAAGTTCCCCCTAGACCTATAGGGTTTGGCAGCACTAGTGGTGGAAGGGTTCTGGACCATTCTCAAAGTTTCGGTAAAGGGATTTCATCATCAAGAGGCTTCTTGCGGGCCTTGAGCTTCAAAAGAAAAGGAAATGTAGTAGATGGAGAAAGAAGTTCCCTCCTTAATTCAGACCCCAAGACAGCTGCAGACAGTCCTAATATGGCCTCCATATCTGAAATTGCATGGAAAAGATGTACTTCTCTTCCTGTTACACCTGCATCAAATCTGTCTCCTTTAGTTTCTACACCCATTTCTGCAAGGGCATATAATGAACAGACTAAGCCTCATGTGAGTTATCTTCTACTTCATTGAGTTGCCTTATTTATTGATTTTTTCTAGATGAAATATTATCCTAACCGTACCTGGGGCCATAGAAAAAGTTGAATCATGTTTAAATGTTATATTACACTCGGGATATTGTGTTGAACCTGCTATCGAAGAAACTGAATATATGCCTCCACCAAAAAGGGAAAGATGAAACTAATCGGATTCGGATGTGAGATTTTCAACAATGTATTTTAGAAAGCTTGAAGTTCAAACTCATGTTTAGTTTCTTCTAAAGCATATTTCATACGCATGGTTGCATCAGACTAAGGTTGCCTCAGGCATCAAAATCTTTTAAAGTAAAGAAAATTAATGACTATTATTTGTACACAGAAAGATGTTGACCGTTCTAAGGTTTCAAGGTCCCTTTCCGTACCCGGGCGAAATGTTGTTATTGTAAGATCTGTCTCTTTTTCTACCCGTAGCGAACAGGAGCAACAAGATTCAAATGATGGTATGTTATGTCATAAACTAGTATTCCAGTTTCATAGTCCTACTTTTTTCTGTTTTTAAGTTCATAAGCTTGAAGAAAATCTCATCTTTTTTCCAAGGTTGAAATTTGGTACTAGCCCACCTCGTATGGGGTTTCCCCTCCTCACCATTTTCATTTCTTTCATGGAATTGAATTTAAAAGTCCCTTAAGTGGAGTATTTGATGTAAAGGTTTTCATCTAATTGATTTTTATCATAAACAAATCATCAAGTCAATGGTTAGACACCTAATCATAATCATTCAATTGGGTAGAAATTATCTTAATCAGTGGGCAAAGTTTGAAAATGTTGTATGTTGACGATAGACAAAATGCTGGACTAGTTGGTTATCTTTATTTTAACTTTTGATGTGTAATTAACACTTGAGTTACTTTACATGTTAGCATATATGTCACAATTTAATCTTATAGGAGCTTTCTATACTTGGCCAATCAGATCAAATAACTCCTGTGCCACTAGAAGTTACTGCCGATGAAGAAATTCCTGAAGAGGAAGCAGTGTGCAGGATATGTTTAGATGTATGTGATGAAAGGAATACCTTTAAAATGGAATGCAGTTGCAAAGGTGACCTGAGATTGGTGCATGAAGAATGTTTAATTAAATGGTTTAGCACAAAAGGAGATAAGAAATGTGATGTATGTGGGCTAGAGGTTCAGAATTTACCTGTAACTTTGCTACGTGTGACTAGCTCTGTTCGAAGAGAAAACAGACAGCTGCAAGGTCAGCAGAACCTACATCCAGAGTCAATAAGGTGATTTGAAAACCAATTTCTCAAATTAAGTAATCCATTATTTTTCATTCTTTACCATGGACACTCTAAGTGTCTTTAACTGAGCCTAATGGCATTGTGTCATTCATGTAGCCTACCTCATATAGTGGGATAAGGCTCTTGTTGTTTTTGTTGTACCATGGACATTTAAGGTATAACTGATTATAGGTGTCTTTCTAGCATATAACTTGTACAAAATTTTCAATATATGTGCTGTTAGGAATCCAGTTCATCTTTTATTTCTTAAGCAATATTCTTAATTCATTATTAATACAATAATACTGCTGCTAATAAAGTTTGACTTTGGGAACTTATTTGGAGTAAATTTATGAGTTATTCTATTTTCAAGTAATTGATACTCCTATATTTTAGTATTTTCCAACTAAATTTCTTTAACTTATTTTTTATTAATTTCGTTTCATTTTTTTTTTTGCAGTGCTTGGCAAGACTTTGTGGTGCTTGTCCTGATCAGCACAATATGCTACTTTTTCTTCCTTGAACAGCTACTGGTATGCCTATTTCCTTTGGCAAAAGACTTCTGGATAATAACATCCATCTTCAAAGAACTACCTTGTGTGTATTATTCTTACTTTCTGACATTTCTTGATCTTTTAACCCATTAGGTTCCTTTAAAGCATAGAGTTCACAGATATTGAATATAGCCAAGAACACAGCTTATTACATGTTTCCCATATATATTTTACATGATGCATTCACGGTACAAGTGTATTTTACTATAGACCGTTGGGGGAACAGAAAAATAAGCAGTAACTACCCATGCATAACTACAATTGTATAATACCCCTTCCCCAGTAGGCTAACAGAGGAGGTATTGTCAGAATGTTTATTTTTCAGAGATGTTATTAACTTTTCTTTCTTTTTCAGTCATTTCGGTGTCCAAGCATAATTGATTTATATGTTGCTTGTTCCATGTTGTAGCTTCCTGAATTGAAGACTCAAGCGATTATTATAGCAGCGCCATTTGCCTTTACCTTGGGCCTCCTAGCTTCCATTTTTGCTGTTATCCTGGGTATAACCTCTATAACAGAACTTTTTTTTTTTGTCACAGAATGATTTTTCTTTGAATTTTAATTGAATGTTTACTTATGCTGTTTGCAGCAATAAAAGAGTATATATGGACATATGCTGCTCTTGAGTTTGCCCTTGTGGCTTTAACCGTGCATCTGTTCTATACTATGGTGAGTATGAATGTAAAAAATTCCTGGTTCATTTCCCAGGATTGATGCCCGATGAATCAAATGCATACTAATGACTATTAAGATTTTCATATTAATAACTGCCTTGATTAATCTGTTACTTCTTCCTCAGTTGCAAGTTACAACTTTGCATGTATCTGCTGCATACGCACACCATCCTATGTGTTTTTTCCAGAATCGAAGTGTTAAGATGTCTCACACTGCCTAGATATATGGTCACTGGTTAAAGCTCTTCTTATAAGCCTTGGAAAATCCCCCCACCTCCCTTGAATTAGGTTTTGTAGTTAAGTCCAATTTATTTCTACTGTGGTATCAGATCTTGTCCACTGTCCAGTTGTGATGTTGTATCAACCGTAAATGTCAAATCTTGCAAACTTCATGCTCTAAGACATTAGCAGAGTGTGTTAAGATATCTCATGCCGGTTAAAAATATGGTAAAGTATTCCTTATAGGGCTTGGCAATCCCCCATCTTCCTTGAGTTAGATTTTGTGGTTGAGTTGAACCTAGTTCATTTTCAATTCATCATATCGTATCAAATCCTTCAGGCAAGCCCAAGGGGCTACTGTGTGAAGGTGGACATTAGAAATATGAATGCAAATGGGAAGCCAGGAAGATGTATGCTTCCGTTTTAAAAAAAATACCAGGGAAGAAAAAGCTTTACAATTTGCTAACCAAATGGAAAAATAATTTGTGGAAGGAATATAGATGATGTGACTAGTAGTAGATTTAGGGCCTGTTTGGATGTAAGCTTCTCTAGAAGCACTTCTAGAAGAAAAAAGTAAAAAGAAAAAATGAAATGAGCTTCTCCATAAGCTAAAATGTGTTTTCAATTAGCTCATTTGTATATGTTATCTCATCTTTTAGAGAAATTATATTGTTGAGCTTCTAAAAATTAGTTAATAGAGAGTTTATTTTTACTTATGGAAAAACTCATCTCATTTTTTTCTTCTTATTTTCTTTTTTTAGAATTACTTCTAAAGAAACTTGCCCAAACATGCCCATAGCAATATGTCAGTACTATTATGTTTGGATAAACTTCTTCATAAGTGCTTATAGAAGAAAAAAAAATAAGAAAAAAAATGAAATAAGTTTCTTTCATAAGCAAAAAACTAGCTTATGCATAAGCAAAAATTAGCTTTTGGGAGAAGCTAAATGAGACAACTTCTACAAATTAACTTATGTATAAGCTAATTTTAGCTTAGCTTGTGAGAGAAATTTATTTTATTTTACTTTTTTTTTTTTCTCTTATAAGTACTTGTGGAGAAGTTCATTTAAACATGCTCTTATTATTTCTGTTTTATTTCATGTAGCCTTCCTCCTGCGTCTTGCATTAACAAGTAACACTGTTGTTTCCTTTGTAATTGAAAAACTATACATCCTGGCTCCTTAGTTGACTACTTGAATGACTCAAATATGCTAAAGATTTGTGCTTTTGTTGCAGTTGCATTTGACGGCCATATATGCCATAATACTTTCATCAGTTTTGGGTTTTGGAATTGCTATGGGCATCAACTATGCATATATCCAGTTTGTTACTTGGAGACTTCAGGTTTCTCATGATGATAACCCAGTATGAATCTCCTCACAAGGGAAACAACTTTATGCATTTTTTTTTCTCTGTATCTACTGACTTGGTGACCTGCCACAGTGTTTATCATGAACCTTGTGTTTGGCAATCAATACCACTACCATGTAGTGTATATTTTTGCGAAATAAATATCATGAAGTGTATATGCAAGAGAGCAAGAGAAGCAGAATCTTTTAACATTTTTTTCTATGAAATTCTAAATTTATTTCACTGAATAATTCTCTGTAAAAAAAGTTAAGAAGCAACAAAAAAAATCCTCCTTAGTTGCTATTGTTACGTGAGATTAAGTTAAGAAGCAACAAAAACTAAGCGAATTATTCAGTGAACTAAATTTAAAATTATTCACTGCTTCTAAGCAAGGCCTGTCGTCTGGTTCCATTTTATAATAGGTCTCTCGTTTGGTATTAATAAAAAGAAGACTAAATAAATCGTCAGATGTGATGGTTGGTGTTTATATTTGTATTTCAAATATTATGTCTGTAATGTTACAAGCCTATTAAAAAATTGGTATTTTGTACAAACTAGGTACTACCTCCAAAACTCCCTTATACAGCAAGCAAGAATGACATGAATGATTTTCTGAAGAAATGTTTTTTATTTTATGTTTTTTGTGGTTAAATCTCCAATTAAACTTCATAAATACACATTTCCATATGAACACATCAAATTAGTCCATTGCAGTAAAAGTAAAATGGCGCAAGCCGCAAGGCATCAATTTATACTAACTGGGAGCAAAGTATAAATGTGAGTAGATCTTTTATGTATTTCCCTCCTTTACTTATTTTCACATTAGATAAAGTAAAAACAACGTATCTTTGATCAAATACAATGTTAAAAAATGGCAAAAAAAATAAAAAAATATAGATAAATTGGAATCCAAGTTTCCTTCATCGACATGAAAATGCTTATCGTACATTGAAAGAAAAGACAATTTTTGGGAAGTAAAAAAAAAAAGAAAACGAGAATATATAGTATGCATGCTAATATTGGACGACTTATATATCTCCTATGACATTTCAATTTAGGCGTTACGTAAAACTTATCTGCTTCAGTACATTACTCTTAGAAAGCTTGTAACATAACATTGTTTACAGAAATATTGATACAACATTATCAATATTGAAGGAAATACACGTTAGTTTTTGTAAATGGCTGAGATTGACGTTGAAAGTTTGTTTAACTATGCGGTGAAGGGGCAGTGGAGAGAAGCATTAGATGCCTACAACAATAACCCGGGAGCATTGGAAGCTAAGATCACAAAACTGGAAGACACAGTGCTACACGTTGCTGTGCATGTAGGCCAAACTTGCTTTGTGAAGAGTGTGTTGGATAACATCGACAAAGAAGTGTCTCTCAACACCTTATGCATGCAAAACTCAAAGGGTAACACTCCCTTGCACCTTTCAGCACAGCTTGGGAACGTGGAATTGTGCCACAACATGGCCAAAAGGGACCCCAAACTTGTTTGTTTTCGCAACGTTGAAGGTGAGACCCCTCTTTTCTTGGCAGCTGTTCATGGCAAGAGAGAGGCTTTCTTTTGTCTCCATGAAAACCAACAAAGAAGACGTGATGAAGAGGAGGATGGCTCGTTGTTGGTTAGGAAAAGCAACGGGGATACCATTCTTCATTCTACCATCGCTAGTGAATACTTTGGTTAGTACTGTCATTGACTACTCTAAAATACACTTATGCATGGTGTTTAGTTTTGGTTTGATTTCATTTTGATTTAAGTGTTACACTAAATGGTTCTTTCTAATAATTTTCTGAATTAACATACAATGTTAATTTTGACTTATGTGACAAATAGGCATGCATGTAATATGTCATCTCATGATTTGTCACGATCACTCTGACAAGTTAGTGATATAATTAAATTGAAGAAATTATTACAGTCTAAATCACTGTGTATATATATGCGTCTATGGTCTCGATTAACCTTTACTCCTGTTTCAAATTTACTAATGTATAAGTATTAAAAAAAATCATATTAACTGATTTGTATAGTTTTCAATGTGATATTAAAACTTTTATTCTAATTTTTCCCCTAATAAACTACATCAATCCAATGATTGTTGAGTATTGTGTCTATCAATTATTCAACTATACATCTCCATTAATCATCCAATAGTTATAAGTAATGCATTTATGAAATGTAAGAATATTTTAATAAAATTATTTCAACAAGTAACTTATTTATGGTAAAATATTTATAATGGAGGTGTATATAACAAATTTTGATAGGTTTGGCGCTTCAAATAATAGAGTTGTACCCAAACCTTGTGAATTCTGTAAACCAGGACGGGTTATCACCTCTGCAGATTCTTGCAGCGAAGCCTAATTGTTTCAAAAGCAGCACGCGGATGGAGTTACTTCAGCGTATTATTTACAATTGTAAGAATATTTAACTTTCTTTCCAACAAATTGTTTTTCTACATATTTTATAATTATTCGCTTATTAAAGTCACATGACAAAATATAATCTAATGGTCTAAATATATATATAATACATCAATACTTATTATTTCTCACATTAACAACTATATGTAGTGCTCACTTGATATACGGTTTATATATATAATACTGATAATCGGTGTTTCAATTTGTCAGGTTCGATTGTTGATGAGATTGAGGAAACATATGATACACGTTGTAATGAAGCAGACTCAACTCATCACTACCCTATGAACTATGAAACATGCGCCACCTTCTTATCATTGTTGAAGAGTACTTGTGCGTGGTGAATCTAATTGTTTCATTTACACCTTAATTTTCATTTTCTACCTACCTACTCTTTGTGATGATGTGTGGATAGTGGATACTTTCATATATCATACACTGTGAACATATACTATTATTATTTTTATTATATCATATTACTTATTATACCTGTCTTCTTCAACCAATCTTTTTTCCAGAAAAGCTTAATGCATCTATATCTTTTACGTTGTGCCACAGCAATAGGAAAAGATGGCAACGCTGCAAGCAATGATGTAGAGAATAATGTCTCCCGAAAATCTGGTAATCTTCCCTCTTTTTGTAAATTCCATTTCATCTTTTGTATTACTATATATGTTTGGCTAAGGAAACAGAAAAAGAAAAGAAAAGAAAAAATACAGACTTGTGTTTGGTTGAAAAGAAAAACTGTCTTTTAAGAAAGAAAGAAAAAATCAAAATTTTCTATACTCTTTTTTTTCTTCAATTTAAATTTCATTTTTTTCTGCCCTTTGTTTTCTCTCCATGAAAGCAGAGAGAGAATTACTCACCAAATTATACAGAGTTTTATTTCTATATTTTCACCTATATATATTTTGCGGCATGCATGATATATTAACATTAGCTGCTGGTGAAAGTACTTACTCATGGTCAACTTTAATTAGGTATTAATGCCCTAATTAATGAGTATATTATTTATGTAGAGGAGGAGCAAGCAAAGAAATTGGAAAAGAAACGCTACCTGTTCCCTCCCAATTGGGGAGCAACGATCCGATTCCTAACCCATATGATGAAGATCTTGCTAATCATTTGCGGTTTTGGTAAGCACATCACCATCTATAATTGTATTCTCAATCTTAGCAAGAATCAGTAAGAAAATGTCAGTGCAACATCACTTTTTTCTTATGAAAGCTACGTACGTGCACCACGTTTATTAAGTGAATTATCACTTTCTTTTATGTTTTTAAATTTTCTTAAAATAAAATAAAAAATATACACAAACAATGTAAATTAATTACATATTTTCATCCGATCATAAATTATCATATATATATATATATACACTAAGTTTATTGATTTTTATAATAATCATCTTACAAGTTACAAATCATACTAGCAATAAATTGTAATTGGATGACAATATAAAATTATTTTAATTTAATAATGCATAACATTAAACTCGTAAAAAGAATTATTTTTTTCTTGCAAAATATCATTGTTTAATGTAAAATTACTTGAGAGAAAGAAACTCTTGACAAAGTAGAAAATAATGGTGAATATTGATTACTTTTTCTTTTAGCTGAGTGGCTTTGATCTCGAATGCAGGAGCTTCTTGGATAGGGAAAATCCAAAGAAAGAAGGTGAAACACATTCTAGCCAAGCAAGTGATGAATGAACTAATTCAGCGAACTTGTTCTTCTTCCCTGTACAAGCATGACCACATTGGAACAAGTAACATAAATAGTAGTACTAGTAGTAATAATCAAAGTAAGGAGAAAGGAGGGTTTCAGAAAATAAGAAGAACAGATTCACCTATTTTGATTGCAGCGAAGATGGGAGTGACAGAGATGGTTGAGAAGATTCTTGAAACAGACCCAGTGGCAATCCATGACGTGGACGCTGCTAACAAGAATGTTGTTCTTCTGGCCATAGAGAACAGGCAACCTCATGTTTACAGCTTGTTGAATAAGAGGATCATGATTAAGGAGACTGCATTTCGTCAAGTGGATAACCAAGGGAACAGTGCTTTGCATCTTGCTGCCACCTATAGGAGTCATAAGCCATGGCGTGTCCCTGGTGCTGCATTGCAAATGCAGTGGGAATACAAGTGGTATAAGGTCAACATTCTCTCCTCCCAACAATGCTATAAAAGAGTGGCCATACATGAACACCTTTCCATTTTAAACACTCAACCAACATCTCTTATTTCTCTTTATATCACATCATAAACTTTATAATACTTATATTTTTCTTTTTTTTTTCTCTCTCTCTCTCTCACTGTGTCTAATAACATTTGAGGTGTTCATTTATCTTTTTCCTTTATAAAATCTTCACAAAGTAACAATGGTCTTAAGGAAAATGTTTTTTCAAATGTGGACATTTTCTGCATATTCTATCTATCTATATTGGGATAATGTATCATTTAAATTTGGATGATAATGTGACTTTTTCAAAAGAACAAATGACTTAGAGGAGTATATCAATATCGACCATTCATGATAAAATTTAGTAATTAATATTTAGTTTTTTTTTTACTCTCACATATCTTGTATGTAGGCCTATCTACTGATAGAGTCATCTTTTTATGTATTTTCCCTTTGTTCATAATGTTTGTGGTTTTCAGCTAGTCAAGAACTCCATGCCACCAAACTTCTATGAACGTTACAACAAGAACGGGCAAACAGCAAAGCAGGTATTCATCAGTACACACGAAAGACTCGCAAAAGAAGGTGGTAAATGGCTGACCAAAACCTCAGAATCATACTCGTTGGTAGCAGCACTTGTTGCAACCGTTGCATTCACAACCTCAACAGCTGTACCAGGCGGTCCGGATCAAAACACAGGTTATCCATTATTTCAAGGAAGACCAGCTTTCAACATCTTCGCCATAGCATCACTTGTTGCACTTTGTTCCTCTGTCACTTCCCTTGTTTTGTTCCTCTCAATACTCACATCTCGGTTCCAAGAAAAGGATTTTGCTATGGACTTGCCCAGAAAGCTTCTTCTGGGATTGACCACACTCTTCACATCTATAGCATCTGTCTTGGTCTCATTCTGTGCAGGACATTTCTTCATAGTTGAAGACGAGCTGAAGTTTGCAGTTTATCCCATATATGCTGCTACGTGTTTGCCTGTGTCATTTTTTGCATTTGTTCAACTTCCTCTCTACTTTGATCTCTCCTTGGCTATGATAAGGAAGGTTCCTCAGCGCAGCTATAAAGTGCTCTCTCACGAATCACATCATCATTAGCTCAAGTTGTTGTCCATTAAAATTATTGCACTACTCATTTCCCCGTTTAATAACTTTTTTGTTGAGTTCATTTCCTTGTTAATAAGCAATTATCATAAGCACCTTTGTTGGGAACTGTACAATTTGTACATTTCATTTCACACCATTTATCTGTGTATTTATTTATAATACATTAACTTAAAATGTGAGTTGCTAATCACTTTTCTGCCAGTTCCCAAGTTTTTATGGTACAGCTGTTCAAGGGTAGTCTGAGAGGTCTTTGTTTTTTCGGTATCACTTGGGTGATAGGTGGAACTTAATGAAACATTCTTGTAAAGCCGAGTTGGCAATTGCTATTTGCCAATGATGTGGTCACTGGCCAGTAAATGGGGTGGCCAGATGGATGGGGACAATCCGGAAGAAATTGTATTACTATTAGAGTTATATAACATTTTTCACAATAGCACTTTATCACATATTTAACCATATTTTTTTATATATTTTTCCATCACATTACCACTTTATCACATATTTCTTTCCTTTCGAAATTTCTCTCCCGTTTTGTAGCATACTACCAGCAACATACTACTAAGAGAACTTGTGAACACTAAGTCGAATATCGAGCTCTTTCGCATAAAATAAATAAATGCAATAGAACACTATAAAAGATAAAGAACATACATGAGATACCACCAATGCAACATACTAAGTTATTTCATCAGACAAACACAACCCAGGTCCACGACTACCACAGATTTATACCCTCGGGTCTTACGAGCATCACTCACAAATCACAATGGTTACAACATTATCGCAGAAGGGTGCAAACTGAAAGAAAAGAGCAAAAACACCTTTTAAAGATTTCTATATAATAAATATATTACGGAGAGGGGGACTTGGGAAATGTGTCGGAAAATATCTACATGACCTACTACAAATGATCAAGAGGAAAAGTAAAAATGGAGCCACTCTAATTACATTTAGTCACAGGAATAAATGTTCTGTCATCTCTTTTCAACCATAAGGTGGAACGAGTTTTCTTCACATTGTCTGCAAAAAGTCGATGCCTGCAACCGAAATGTGCACATCAGGAATGAACTACCATAGATACTAGACACATACATGAAACCCATCATTGGAAGATGCAATTTTCTAGCACTACATTAGACAAAATTTTGGGAGAGCAGAAATTTCAGCTAAGGAATTGGCTATACATGATAACGGCAAATCTTCCCACCCACTACCCTAAGGAACAAGATCTGTGTATAATAAAAGCATGTATTCTTCAAATTCATTAGTAACACGAGCAAAAGAACAAAAAATGACCTCTGATACTCCAGCTTCTGAGTAACTATGCCATTCAGCAACAGTTCTGAACTGTACACCATTGCCCCTGCAGGTGCAAAACATGGTATTTTTAATTTTGAGCAGATAGCAAGTTTTCAAAGCCAAATGAAACAGTTTCTAACCTTTTTCAAGAAAAGGCACACAAGAGGCATAATCTTCTTCACAAGATAAGATCAGTAGATCATCTGAAATTGTATCGCCCTTGAAAACAGATCTTCCTACTTTCTCCACCACCTAGAAAAATCAGTTACCCGCAAAAATGAATATTGAGATAGATCAAGTGTAATGTTGGAAAGTTGTGCCAAAAGAAAGCTCAACTGCATGTAATGATGTAAATAAGTGTCTGTGTTTAAATCATTAGTGAACCGCAATATTGATAAATGATAAAATAGAACAATTACACTGATTTTATATCAATAATATTTGCTTATTCTATATGTATTTGTTCATAGAAAATCATAAAAAGGAGAGACTATGCTAATTCTAAAGATATGCTTTTCTTCAACCATATAGGAGTGCTACTGATGAATTTACATGGAGAAAGATGCATACCTGGCCCTGAACAGCTCTCGCTAAATTTGAAACAATCTCTTTACTGGGTTTAGTATTTGTGGTGACCAATACTCTTCGACCCTGCAGAAAATTATGATCATTTATGAAGAGCAGCATGCAGAAAATGCAAGTTTGTATTTAAAATAGGTTTAATTAAACTTTAATCCCTCCTAATCTTTAAAAAAAAAATTCTGGTTCAGTTAGTTTGGCTGTAGAATTCTATCCCCCTTAAGCAATGTTTTGTTGATGTGGTTCCGTTATGAGCAATTTAGTCCCCTGGTAACCTGCGATTTATCACTGAATTTTATGACACAAACTTCTTGTTAACGGACTAGTGACTATACTTATGGAGATGAAGCAACCCAATTTCACATCAACAAAAAACTAACCAGGGGACTTAATTGCATCGGATTGAAAACTATGGGGACAAACACTGTTACAATTAAAACCAGATGGAACATGATAAAATTGGCAATCCAAGAGATTAAGCCTTATCTCACTGGGTAGGGTTGGCAAACCACATACACAATGGATGTATTAGGTGAGAACAGTTTATAGATGAGAGACATGTTGAATGGATCTTTTCATAGATGATCAGAATTAGAAATTCCTAAAAAATTGCAAGATCACTTTAGTAAAATAAATGACTTTTTTACAATTTCAACTGGTGAAACACATCCATTATCCAAAGATTATGATTTACTCTTTTCATTATGTATGTTCCATATATATTACCTTTAAAAGAGGATGCTGGATTGCACGTGCCAGTGAAACTGGCATGCTGAAACCTAACTCCTTTTCCTTTTTCACATCCCTCAATATGTAATTTCTCTCATCAATAAAACAGCTAGCTTGACCACAGCTTTCAATCCATAAGTGTGTGACCACCGGTTTACCAAAAGCAATAGCTTCTAACATATTCCTTGTACGCACAAATTGATTAGCTATGAAGTGGGTTGCATCTGCAATGGAGGAAGCCACAGAAACTCCAAGCCGTGCTAAAATCTGCAATAAGAACAAGAAACAACATATGTCTGAAAACCACATGTCTGTACTTACTGATAAAAGTTTACAAAAAAAAAAAAAATCAAATGATACCTTCTTCTGATGCTTAACAATATCTTCGTCCAAGTGGTGGCTGTAAAGAATTCGAACATCAGTCATGTCCCTCCTCTTTCTTGAATCTTTAGATGGAGTAAGTAATTCAGGTCTGATGTCCCTCAAGCTTTGAAGTTCTCTATGGAGCTCCTTACATGATCTTGAAAGATTTCTATTGCATGATTGTTTGTAATATTCATCACCCATACAAACAGGTGATGCATCATTCACAGGCGTCTTACACTTTGCCGGAGTTGCAGATGCCAAATCAGATGACTTGAACCTCTGTCTTGGTGATTCATCTAAACTGGTGACTTCAGAATTATTGATATTGTCCCCTGGGTTTGCTTTATCTGAATTTAGCTCTGATATTTTACCTTGTTTTCGATCAACAGAAGATATTACTGAACCATCATACAAAGATAAACATGAGCGAGCTTGGCAATTCACATGTGATTTGACAACATAATCTGTTCTCATTTTTCTCTTCCCAGCAGTATATTTCCCAATATCTTCAGGTTGTGCAGATGGTTTAGATGAACCAACTAATGTCTCAGATCGTTTATCATCATTAGACAACTTCCTAATCCTAAGAGATCTCCTTCCTTTAGGACAATCTAATGTATCCATTTCAGCATCATCACTGACATTTATCAATTGGTTTACTGCTAAGGACCGCCTAGTTCTGCGGGCAATTGGTGTAAAAAGCAAAACATCATCCTGCAAATGCCTTTTGTCGACTGAACTCCCTCTACCTTCTCCATTATTGCCACCAGGATTATTCAACTCATCAAGTTGATGTCTTTTCAAAGCTGGAGCTGACTTTCTTTCAATTATTGGAGACAAGGATACTCTACCATTTTCATTAGCACTGGAGGTTTGGTTGCCTTCTGCATTTAACTTGCTCCTCTTTGATCTTGTCATCATATTGTCCTTTGTGCACTGCCTGACTTCTTTAGTACTTTTCTTTGATAAACCTGAAGTTTGTAACTTTGATTTGACATCAACTTTCCTTTTCTTGTCATATTGTCCCGAACGTTCCTTTGACAAACCCAACCCCACTTTTTCAGTAGAAGAGTAATTAACTTTATATTTTAAACCACTTCTAGTAACATGAGTGGCATCATTAGCAACATGATCAACAATATCCCTGACATTGCATAAAGCTTCCATAGCCTCAGCAGCCATTTGAGTATCTAACCCTACATCCAACATATCCGGTGCACATGCATTAGCATTGGGCTCCATCTCTCCTCTAGAGCAATCAGTGTTAAATTGTTCATCCAATTCGTTAGCAAGATTCCGTTTTAACATGGTTGCTTCCGGTATAATATTGTCCCGTGCTTTCAGAATATGCATCCCTAGTTTTGAATCAGAATGAACTGCAGTCTTTCTTCTATTAGGAATACTTAATTGTTTCTTGTCTTCCTTATCATCATTTAGTCTGCATGCTTTGCTCTTCTGGAATCCTGGCAATGACCTTGGCCTATGCATTTCACCCTTAAAAAAATCTTCTTTTCTCCTTAGGAATATATCTCCCCCACCTTCATCCTCACGGTTATCATCCCAGTCATAAATCCCAGTTCTTCCAGATTTGTCTCTATCATTTACTGTCTTGGCCAAACTGTGCTGTCTTTTTGTACTGGGAACGGACTTCGACTTTTCCTCAATTTTCTTAACACAATTAGTTTCTTGATCAAACTCCATCGTATTATCTTTGAGAAACCTATCAACAAAATCGAGAGCATTGTCCTGTGACAAAACTCCAGGTTCTTGAGATTCCACGTAACTTAACCCTGCCAATTCATCATGGTAAATAGGCAACTTGTCCAAGTCGTCTCCTTCATTAAAATCATTGCTTCTAAGAGAAGGTTGGTTTGTTTCAACAGGTAAAACATCATTGAAAAGTTTTCTCACTGTCGAGTTAGTAACCTTGCACATACTTTTGCTCTTAAACCCCCCAACTTCCATACTGTATTTCCCATGCTTGTTTTCCTGATCAACTCCCTCATCCTTCTCAGAACATCTAAGAATGGACCCTCCATTATCCTTTACAGCCAGTGGTACCTGACAAAACTGACTCATACCCTCGACAGAATTGGTCACATCCTGGGTTTCTTTCAAATCCATGTTGCAGGCAAGAGCAACTTGCTGCAAAGATTCTGCACGGAGAAATGTAAACCGTGGTGGCATAGAACCTGCGAAAAATATAAACTTCAATAGCAGAATCAAAAGAAATGGAATACTTCACATGACAGCTTTCAAACAAGAAAAGGAATAACAATTCACAAAATAATCAACCTGGCAATGTATTTAGTCTGACAGGGAAAGTTAAGACAGTCAAGTAAGATACAAAATGCTGTAGGAAAACAGAGAAGCAAGGATACGACATCTCAACAAAAAAAATGACAAAGATAAAAGAATATGGAAAACTCATCAAAACAGACAAAAGACATCATAAAACTTAAGAATTAATAAGCCAATAATAAAATAGACATTATTAAATAAAACCACATCATTAGCACACTTCTTTTTTTTTTGGCTTTCAAAATCACCACTTTTCACGTCACCGTTTCCTTATCATCAACAAACTAATGGCATCCCTAAATTCACAGACACGAAACAGAAGCCACGACAGCTTAAACAGTGTCAGGTACCTACCAGCCTACTAGCAGCTCCCAATCAATGAATGCACCAAAGAAAAAAGAAAGAACAAAAAACAAAAAAAAAAAAAACAGTTACTCACTCACCAGAACTGTTTTGTTGTGACGATTCACCCTTCTTGCTATCCACGGCTTCACCATTGACATTGTCGATAGATACCTCATCGTCGTTGTCATCATCCACATCCTCCAAAACTTGGGTTCTATCCGAATCCGACACTTCCTCCAGCAACTGCGTGCCACCGTCATCCAACGCCTGAGTTTCCCCGGCAAGGTTCACCGCTTCGGTCTCCAAAACGCCGTCGTCGTCGATGAAAGCGTCACCATCATCCAATGCCTGAGTTTCACCGGCAAGGTCCACCGCTTTGGTCTCCAAAACGAAGTCGTCGCCGAAAGGCACCGTGTCCTCGAAGTATCCGCCAACATCGTCCTCCTCACCTGATAGTTGGCCAAATCGAACAAAAAAATGTTTAAGTTGATGCAAAATAGTAAAATGAGAACCAGAGAAGGAAATTGAATTGAAGATGTAGAGCACTGACCATCGGCGTCGAATGGTTGAGTGTCGACGAAGTCAAAATCTTGGTAGATTTTGCGACCATCGTTACCCGTAGAATCAATCGGACTCATGGCTGAAAAAACCCTACACGAAATTAGGGCATCCAAAGAGAGAGTGAGGATTAAAGACTCGCAATTTTTTTGGAGGGAAATTGTCGCGGTTTTTTTCGTTTGGTGGCTTAGTTAGTGAACCGATTGAAACAACCCCAAGTCGCTACTCCTCTCCCTACTTGCAAATAGTAATAACACTAACTGTTATGGTAAATACTTTTTTTTATTTTTACATTTTAGCGTTTTCTAACTTACGTTTTTTATTTTTATTTTCTCCCCCTAGTATGTGTGAGTAAAAGTTTTCATAAACTGATTAAATCTAATTAAAATAAAAAAAAAGTGATCCAACAAATTAAAAGTTTTCAGTAAAAGTTTTTTATTTTTTAAACATGATTTAATTTTTTTTTTATAATCTTAAAATTGGTAATAGGATGTAGTGATGTACCATACTTCATCCGTTCAAAAATTAATTTTAAAATGAAAATAAATAACATAGTTTAACTATTAAAGAAGAAAAAATAAAAGCGTATGATATTCTGTATTTATATAATAATTTTTATTCTTATCTAGGCCATTAAATGGGCATTTGGTCTAGTGGCATGATTCTCGCTTAGGGTGCGAGAGGTCCCGAGTTCAATTCTCGGAATGCCCCTTTTTTTTTGTTTTCGTAATCTTTTCAGTCCGTCGAATCCAATGTGTTGTCCAATTCCAAACGTTATGTTATTAAGGTGGCGGATTCCTTACTTTTATTTTTATGAATATGTTTAATGATATAAAAATATTTTCTAATATCAGTAAGATTCAACGAGTTGGCATCAGTGCTTTTCCCCCAATTTTTTGGCAGATATATCCAAAATCTTTTAACCATTATTTGTAAAATAAATTACACTTGTATTTTGAGAATTCGTCTAAAGTTGCCAGAAGTAATATAGGATTATTTACAAACATATTTTACGGGTTGTTTAACTTTATCTTTACTTGGTTTCAAAAGTATGTTTGTCTGCAGTAAAATAAAATGTATGTTTCTCAAGTATTTTAGTTAGTCTTTAACTTTTTTCAGCATATGCAAAATTAGTTTTGTAAAATAAGTTTTTTCAATACTTATAGCATTTTTTGAGATATTACTTCAATGGTATTTTAGTTTCTAGTTTCTTATATATAATTTTAACCCTTAAGAAGTAATATACTTTTTTGTGGATAAAAAAATTATACAAAATATAATTAAGTAAATAAGTTAGTTAACAATTTAATAAAAGTCATCGGAAGAGATTGTATATAAACATGATCTGTGAAAATGACTGAAGAAAAAAAAAACTGATTTTGTAGCATGACACTTGAGTCAACTCAAATTCTAATGGAAGAGAAACAAAACAAAGAATGCAAATGAGAGCCAGCAACACCTCCATACCTTGAGGCAGCTGGAACAATATCTTAGGGATTCTCAGGTGACGTCATATCAACTGTGATCATGCAGGAGCTACTACTGCATAGACACAGAAAAGTGTATTGTTTCTTATCTAATTTAAACAACAACTGCTAAAAAAACCGAGTTAAAAAATGCCATTAGAATCGCAAATTTTGCTTCCTGGCAAAAGAGTGATACATAAATACATTAGACCTATTCATGTTCAGTTCAGGAACCCAAGGCTTCTTTTTATTTGTTGCTAAAATAATGAAGGGGTACTGCTCCCGGATCAAGTTCCCAGAAGCCTCTCAGATTGCCATCTTGTTCTTCTGTCAGTTCGAAGGCAGGGATTCGGTGGGAGAACCTGAGCAAATCTTTCCAGTATATTTTTGTGGCCCTAGCTGATCCTGCATTTGACTTGCGCTTGAAAACTGAATTATAACCGCTTACCAACTCCAAAGGAAAAACATCCATCCACAAATCATGTTCTCCAACAACTTCAACTATGTCATATTCCAAGTTTAACAAGTCAGAACGTTTTATTTTAGTCGTCCAATTCCTATATAATGCCCAGATTTCGTCTTTCCTTGGAAAATTTCATATTCCTTCTACTTACCATCGTTAATAACCTCCACCTGATGCGAAACAGAATAGGTGTTTGCATATGTGCAGGGACGAGCACCTGCTTTGATTTTAAATCTTCCAATAGAAATAAGCATATCCTTATCTTCCCATTTAACACATTTCTCCGGTAGCCAGCAGTTAGTAAGATAAGTAACTTGCAACTCAAGATCTGGACTAGTCCTAACCTTCTTAATATGACCATAGTATTTTGGCAGTCCATCCTCATCACCATAAAATGCCCAAAAGTGACCAACCTGAAACTTTTCAAGGGACCTCTTAGCATCAAAATTGCAGAACTCAGGATCGGGAATTTCAAAAGCATCTGCAGGCTGCAGCTGAAGCTGAAGGATCACTACCATTACCAATATGATTAACAGGATCCTTGTTCTCCTCTGTTGAATTGTTTCTTTGCAACTTAACCTTTGCAGTAGAAGCATCTCCCTCCGAGTTCATTGTGAATTTCGACATATCTGAAGACCTTATGCCCACCCCACTAGATGGACAATGACCATCCTTTACTTCCAAATGTTCAGGAACAGCAATCTCTTCAAGATTCACTGGCAAGGATACCGGATCAAGTTCATAAGATCCTACAGGAACACCAGCTCTTTCCTGACCAGTAATTTTAAAAGATGGAACCCCGTGAGAGAATCTGAATAACTTTGGAATTTGAAATGTACGATTACCTCCCTCCATTTGAGAGAAGAGACACACAAAGCCTTTCAATTTAGCCAAGTACGAAACAACTACTCCCACACCTTCAACATAATCTGAGAAGATTTCAACAAATTCAAAATCATACTTACGATGAGATTCTGCATCCATATGCCATTTGATATCCCAATTTTTAAAAAGAGCCCAAGTTTCTCCCTTTCTAGGATATACTTTATAAGTACAGCGCCCCATCTTTTCACAAACGATCAGATGAGAGAACATCAGACGATCTTCAGTGGTATCAGTGATGCCAAGTTTATGTTTCCCACAAGCAATAGGCAATTGCTCTTCTACCCAGTGAACTTGATCTTGCTCATCTGGATCTGGTTCAAACCATGTTATCGGCAACTTGAATCCAGGAGAGAAAACTTTTCTGATTACAGCATAGAATCTAGGCATACCATCTATAGTATCATAAATAGCCCAAATCTGCCCAACAGCAAACGACCCCTCTTTCTTGTCCTTGTCAAAGTCACTGAACTCTGCGTCTGGATAAACAAAATCATTTGGTTGATTTGTTGATTTCGAGGGTGAATGATCAGACGTGGACCAGCGCCGTCGACTCGGGAAACGACAAGGTGACGGAGGGCAGTGGAGGTCAAGCTCATCGGAGAGACGATGATGCCGTTCTTCGGTCACGCCGAGATCGACGGTTCCTGCTGTGGGTGGTGGCACGGCTGGACTCGCACCTGTAGGTGATCGCCGAGGTCCGTCACGGAAAACATTGGGAGAGAAGGCAATAAGGTTGGGTGAGATAGAAGGAAACTAAAAACAAAAACTAGAAAACCTATTTTTATTGTTTTCAAAACATCAAGGAAAGTGTTTCAAAATTTAGGAAAATACCATAAATTGGAAACTTAAAACCACTCCGAATGGAGCCTAGTGTCTTTAAATTTTTTCCAACATTAGAAAACCTTTACAAATTTCAGATGTTTTTTTGAGTTTTTAGGCTTATTTTTTCATTTAACTCGCCATAATCAGGCCGAAAGGGTCATAGCACCCAAAAAATGCAAGTAAAAAGTACAACTCATCCTATTTATGGGAAGGTTAGCAAATTGGCAGGCTATCTGGTAAAAAATCGTAAAATATTAAAGGTTAAAGAAAACACAAATTAAAATATAGTATGAGAAAATAGTTTCTTATCATATAATTGATAATAGGAAAACTTCATAAAATAAATTTAAGATATTTGATAACATGACAAGCTGTTAGATTATCAATGACATTATTAATTCAAGGGGAGTGCAAGATAGATTAAATGAATTTAAAAATAATTCAGGTAAATTGAAATAGACTGCATAATAATTTGGGTGAACTGAAGAACACATAAGGCGAATTAAACTGCTTTGAATTACTCTGAACTGCCCTAAATTGCTTTGAATTGTTCTCAATAAACATCTTATTTTGAAGCAATTTTTTTTACATTTTTTAATCTTATAAGTTACATCTTAGTTCAGTTCAAACAATTCAATTGGGAGCAATTTAATTTTTAAAAACTAAACTATGTAACAATTCATTTATTTATTTTATTCAAAATTGCTTAGTTTTTTTTAGCACATTCAATTAAGTTTAGTGTTTTAAGATCCTAGTTATTTCGTTATCATTTCAACATTGTTAATTGACAACAGAGATTAAAAGAAAAAAATATCTTTAAAAAATCAAAACAAAAATCTTACTAAAATAAAAAAGCATCATATTTCATATGGACAAAAACTTGGTTAAAACCTTAGGCAACATTTGTTTCACTGATTATTTTGTTGTTTATGGAAATATTAGATTGGAAAAAATTATCTCACATTTATTATAAGATCATAAAAAATTAATTTTGAATATTTTTTATTCTTGAGAAATACATAATTCAATATCCAATCAATATTTAGTTCCGACATAGGATGTGAGAAAAAATTATTTTCATAAAACATGAATAATCTTTATTAGTAAAAATTCATATATACATTTTCACTAACCACTACTCACTAGTCTCTCTTTGTTCCTTCACGATAAGTACTTCAATTTTTTCCAACCTGTAAATTTTGTTATTGTCCAATTAATTTTCCTACAATTTGATTTACTATCAATTCTGTTCTTACATCTTATAATAATTTTTCATTTCCCTTCGATGTTCCTTTTTTAATAGACAATCCTTATTCTTCTTTCAATGAAGTCATCGAACATACAGGAAGGAGATGAGGGGTGTACGATAATTTTCTAATAAAAATACTTCAGTAATTATAATATATATTCCTAGAAAAAAAATAACTCAACCAAAACATGTTTTAATTATTGCTGGAAAGATAAAAAATAGTACTAATTAATTTTAATAGTTAACCAAATACATTTTTAATAATACCCAAAATAATATTTCCATATTATATTTTTAGGACTAAAAGAATTATACATGAAAAAAAGTCCCATAAATTTTATAAATAAAATTCCTCAATTGAGAACTTTATTTGACAGTTTACGTTACTTAAGTCAAAAAATATTTTCTCTTTCCAATTTCAAATTTTAGCTCGTCGTATCCTTAGTCCCTGTTTGGATGCTTAAATAGCATAATCCCCTGAATTTTGATTTTGAAATACCCCGCCCGTTGGCACCGTCTCTCTTTCTCTCCTCTCAGTCGTATCCCAATTCATATCTCTATCTCACGTTCATCCTCAACATTTGAAAATCTGCGAAGCAAAACCCTAGAAAGATGAACCAGTACCACATTTACGAAGCCATCGGTCGCGGCAGATACTCCGTAACGCAATAACCTCTCTCCTCCTTCTTCCGTTTTCCCCTTTCCTTTTTAAGCTCTAATCGGAATCGTAACATGCGATCGCTCTTTCTCTGTTTTTATTCATACGCAGACCGTTTACAAAGGCAGGAAGAAGAAGACAATCGAGTATTTCGCCATCAAAAGCGTCGATAAATCACAGAAAGCCAAGGTCCTTGAAGAAGTAAGTCATTCAATTTCAGAAAACTTGTGCAGGTTTTGTTACTTTTGTAGTGTAGTTCATTTAATTCATCTAACATGCTATAACTTTGTTACTCCTTTAATTAATTATTAATTACTATTTTCTGCATTGGTGATGTGTTTTTCGCATTTTTCTAGCAGATCCTGAGCTGTATCGTGCGTGTTGAATTAACCGCTTTCTCATTTTGCAGGTCAGGATTCTTCACACATTGGAGCATGTAAATGTGCTGAAATTTTACGATTGGTAAGGAGTATGGGTATTATTTTACTGAAACGATTAGGGAGAATCCGAAAATTAGGAAATCCTATTAAAAATGTTTGCTCTGAAAGGAAAAAAAAAGTATTTTCCATTGAATTTTTGAAGACTGTAAAAGAGGAAATCCTACTGATAAGTTTTATACTCTGAATTATGAATACTGAAGTGAAGTGATTATTAATTATTTAAAATAAATAATGTATTGTGTGAGACTTCCATTTTGGGGAATTAATGCTTCTTATTCGGGTTAGCGGTTTTCTAAAGTGTGGTTCAATAATGCTTTTTAGGTATGAAACTTCTGCTCACCTATGGTTGGTTTTGGAGTACTGTGTTGGAGGGGATCTGCTTTCCATATTACGACAGGTACACAGCGTTGCTTTGCTTGTTGGTTTTGAGCCTGTGTTTACTGTAGCTTCATTCATGAAGTGGGCAATCACATTTACTGTTACACACAGCTCTGTAAAAATCTCAAGTGATTTTCCATGTTCTGGATTTCCCCCAATCTTATTCTAAACTCTTCATTTCTAAATTTGCTTTTGTAAATCGTAATCTGTAGGTGTTGAGAATTTTTGGGCTATGTTATGCAATATTAATTTGGTGTTGATTATGTGTATGAATTGCAGGATAGTCAACTTCCTGAAGACTCGGTTTATGATTTTGCTTATGATCTAGTCAAAGCTTTGCAGTAGGCTCACGAGTCTTAATTTTGTCTTTGTTTTTCCTACTGTTTGGTAGTATTATTCTTATATATATATATATATATATATACTAAAACTGATATGATATGCAGGTTTTTACATTCAAATGGAATAATCTATTGTGACCTGAAACCATCCAATATCCTACTAGATGAAAATGGATGTGCAAAGGTACCTGATTGGTTGGTTGAGTTGTTTTAGATTTTTTTAATCTAATAGTTTGAAATGAAGTGTGTACTTTTTACATGATTGGTGCAGCTATGTGATTTTGGATTGGCTAGGAAGTTGAAAGATATATCAAAAGCTCCTTCTTCCTCGGTATGCTTGACTACCACTTTTCTTACATATTTATGCATAAACAGATGAATCATTACTCAAATGTATTTGTCCCTTTTCTCCATGAATTAGATCTGTTAATATCTACTAAGCTTGAATACCTTTTAGTTACCGCGAGCAAAACGTGGAACACCCTCTTACATGGCTCCGGAGCTTTTTGAGGACAGTGGAGTCCATTCTTATGCTTCTGATTTCTGGGCACTAGGCTGTGTACTATATGAATGCTATGCTGGGAGGCCACCCTTTGTCGGAAGAGAATTCACCCAGCTTGTAAAATCCATCATTTCGGATCCGACTCCACCTCTCCCTGGTAATCCAAGTCGGCCTTTTATCAATTTAATTAATTCCCTGTTGGTAAAAGATCCAGCTGAAAGAATACAGTGGCCTGAGCTTTGTGGACATGCCTTTTGGAGAACCAAATTTACTCCGGTGTCTCTGCCTGCTCAACCTGCATTTGATGATATGATAGGGCTACATGCTAAGCCATGCTTATCAGAACGTAATGGAGATAAATCTTCACATAACAGGACCCCTACCAAATATCGTGAAAAAGATGTCAAAGGGTTGTTGAGAAAGGATGAGAACTCTGTTTTAGGATCTAAAGGCATTGAGACACCAACAAGGGCAACACCAATTGGCCACAGAACTCAGACAAAGGGTTCTGGCAGAATACATGAGGTAAAGCAAAAAGATAATTCCAATATTAGCAAGGGTGTGAATCTTTTGAGACTGTCAAGAATAGCAAAAACAAATCTACAGAGAGAAAATGAGAAGGAAAACTATCGACGCCCCTTGCCTAATAACTCTCAGAATGATTCTGAAGTTAAAATTGAGAACACCGACATGGAACTTGATTTTAATGAGAATGCTGAAGATGATGCACATGAAGAAACTGATGGCGTTGAACAAACAACTCCTGTGACTGATGAGAAAATGGTCAATCATTTTCTGAACCAGGGAAAAGCAGAGGAGGTTGAAAATAATACACACCAGTTGGACACCCCATCTGTTGTTCACCCTCCAGTCTCAGATGACCCAAGGTCATTTGATCATGAATCAACTCCTGACCATCCTGAGATATCTGCTATTTCTCCCAGTGTGAGCCCTCAGGTGAAGAAACATAGAACTAAAGAAGACTCAGGATCTGGCCTTGACTTTGATTCTTCGAGGTTGTCTAACAACCTTTCCCAGGTTCTTTGGCATGCATCTGATCTCTCAGTCAGACCTGTAATGCCTAGCAGAAAAGTTGATAAAGTCTCAGAAGTCATTCCTTCACTCCCTTTTGAGGCATTGCAAGCATCTGATTTTGTCAAGATGCCTAAAGAGCAATTGGAGGCAGTCCACAACCGAATATTATCCATTTTGAATGGAAATACCAGCATTGGAGAGAAACAGAATGTGATTAGGTACCTTGAGATGTTGAGCAGTAATGCTGATGCAGCTAATATCTTGACCAATGGGCCAATAATGCTCATGCTTGTAAAATTGCAGCGTCAATCCAAGGCATCAGCTTTGCGTGTTCAACTTGCTTCACTGATCGGTTTGTTGATTAGGCACTCCACCTTTGTTGATGACAGTTTGGCTAGTTCTGGAATTTTAGGTGCACTGACTGATGGCCTTAGAGACAGACAGGAAAAAGTAAGGAGGTTCTCCATGGCTGCTTTGGGTGAGTTACTATTTTATATATCCACTCAAAATGCAGACTGCAGGGATAACAATCAACTTGAATCTCCATTAAAGGACAATAGGAATGCGCATGGCTGGCAGGTTAGCATCCAAGCTTGTTGCATATTATGTTTGTTGTCTATCTGCCTAGGTCATTTGAAGCTTGACATCTCTAATACTGGTATATAATAATTTACAATTTTCTAGATGTGTCACTTGCAGTATTGTAATATATTTTAAGTTCACGAAGATTTAATTACTAAATGAATAACTTACCCATGAATCATTTCCCCGGGGTATGTTTTTATCTGCCAGCTTTCTAAGTGTACATTTTTCATGTTTAATTATTTCTGCCTGGTTGCAGGTTCCAAATTCATTAATATCACTTGTGTCATCAATATTGCGGAAGGGAGAGGATGATATAACTCAATTATATGCATTGAGAACAATTGAGAATATTTGCAGTCAAGGAGGTTCATGGGTGGGGCGTTTGTCCAGTCAAGATGTAATTAGTAATCTCTGCTATATCTATAGGGCCTCAGGGAAACAAGAGAGTATTAGGCTCACTGCAGGATCATGCTTGGTGCGCTTAGTTCGTTTTAATCCTCCTAGCATTCAGTCGGTGATAGAGAAACTCTCTTTCAAGGACCTAGCTTCTGCTCTTGTCAAGGGCAGTCCACGAGAGCAGCAAATCAGCTTAAATCTTCTTAACATGGCAATGCTTGGAAGCCACATGTTCACAAATATTGGAAGATACCTTGTATCACTTGCTGAGGATAAAAACCTGATCCCAAGTCTTTTGGGTCTTGTTGAGCAAGGTAGTGACGTTTTAAGAGGAAAGGCACTAGTCCTTGTGGCTCTCCTCTGTAAGCATGGCAGGAGGTGGCTTCCACACTTCTTTTGTAGCCAAAAGTTACTCTCTGTAGTGGATAGGCTGGGAAAAGAGAAGGATGCTTATGTGAGGCAGTGTTTGGATGCATTTGTGCATATTGTGGCATCCAGTATTCCAGGTTTACTTGATATAATAACAGGGGATGTCCAGCAAATGATGGGAGGACGGCGCCATGGACACATCTCTGCCCTTACCAGCAGATCTTCCCCAAAAACCAATATTCATTTGTTTCCTGTTGTCCTTCATCTTCTTGGAACTTCAACTTTTAAGCACAAAGTAGTTACACCACAAGTCTTACGGCAGTTGGTGAATCTAATTAAACTCGTGGAGACATCGTTTCAGGTTAGTGACTGAGCCGTTGTATCTTCTTTCCTTTTAAGAGAAATGCTAGCGGACCTTTTCTACACTTTTCTGACAAGTGTTTTTTACTAGAGTGGATTTTATGTAACCAAACCAGTCCTACTCCCTATTTCGTGTCTTATTTTTATTTATTAAATACTACCTAAATTTGATTCAATTTAAAATGTGTTAATAGAAAAATATGACCTAATTGTATGCTTTCATGAATTTAAAATAGTAGAGCCGCAATATTTCTTCAGATATCAATTGTGCCTATTTAAACTGTGCAAAAATTAAAGAAGTTTGTGAATAATTACTCATTATTATTTTTTGTTTACAAATATTACTTATTATTGAATCTTAACAACTCCTTTTGAACTTCTTTGAAGTTATGAAGAAAGTTGCGAATGAATATTTATATATTACTTTCATCAAAGTTAGTTTTCAGTTTTGCTCCACAATTTGTCTTTAAATAAATTATGTGGCTCTTATTATCAAGTTAATCTTTTTTTTACTTCCTTAAGATTAAATATTTCTTCTTAATGGTCTTGACATTAATTTTCCCTTGATTTAAAGTGTATGCTTGATTTGGCTTAAATTTAGGATTTTATTTTATTTTTCAATAGCTCTCATAAAGTTTTAACTTAAGCCAAATGAACAATGATATTTGATTTACTGCCTGCCTAATTTTCACATATTGTTTGGCTACTTAATTTTTCTTGAATTGATCACAATTATTTCCCTGATTTTACCGTTGATTGGATCATACTGTTTGTTGGATGGCGAATGGCATTTTTAGTAGAACAAGGTTGACCTTTAGGTAACAATTGGTATTTGATATCATTGTCTTCATTGATTGTTTTTCAGGGAAGAGATGACTTCCAAATAACCCTTCTTCGAATTTTCGAGTCTCTCACAGAGGAATCTCCTGTGATTCTTGGCAATCCTGACATTTTCATACGTGAAATCCTCCCTAGTTTGACAGTTCTCTACAAGGGTAACAAAGACGGTGATGCCAGATTTTTGTGCCTTAAAATTCTTTTTGATGTGATGATCATTCTTTTGAGTGAACCAATTGAAGAAGAGCAAAGATTGAAGGATCTGAAATTCGTATCCAATACCCGTTTTCTTCCTCTTTACCCAACCTTGATTGAAGATGAAGATCCTATTCCTATCTATGCACAGAAGCTTCTTGTTATGCTAATGGAGTTCAGTTTTATTACAATTCCAGACATTCTACATCTGAAGACAATTTCACAATGCTTCGAGTTCTTGCTTGGCGATCTCTCAAATGCAAATGTGAACAATGTTAAGCTGTGTCTTGCTCTGGCTTCTGCTCCTGAGATGGAGTCCAAATTACTCTCTCAGTTAAAGGTGGTTAGGAGGATTGGCAACTTTCTTGAGTTTGTATATGCAAAGGGTATGGAAGATTTGCTGGAACCAACTCTTGGGCTGTGTAAGGCTTTTCTAGCACGTTCAGTTAGCTGCACAAAAGGCTTCAGCTAC
>PYAF01004279.1:1522009-1535914 GCA_007407185.1 Glycine tomentella | reverse complement strand
TGTTAAGCTGTGTCTTGCTCTGGCTTCTGCTCCTGAGATGGAGTCCAAATTACTCTCTCAGTTAAAGGTGGTTAGGAGGATTGGCAACTTTCTTGAGTTTGTATATGCAAAGGGTATGGAAGATTTGCTGGAACCAACTCTTGGGCTGTGTAAGGCTTTTCTAGCACGTTCAGTTAGCTGCACAAAAGGCTTCAGCTACCCAACAGAACCAATTCTCTTAGTTGACTGTCCTCCGGAGTTGAGTGGTGGCACTGTCGATCCCCAGCAATGCATAAAAGATATAGCGGACTTTGGAAGCAACATCGGTGTCTTGCTAGAGTTGAGTGCCTCTGCAGAAACCAGTATTGCTGATATAGCTTCTGAATGTGTTGTCTTACTGCTCAAGGCAGCTCCTAGAGAAGCCACCACTGGTATACTAACCAGTCTCCCCAAGGTGACTGTGATCCTAGAGAGCTGGAATAGAGGCATTCCTCACCTGATCGTCCAGCGAATGCTTCACGCTTTAGGCTATGCTTGCAAGCAATACTTACTGCATGCAATGATATTATCAATATCCAAACCTGAGATTTCAAGAACTGAAGTCATAGTTTCTGAACTCAAAAGTTCATGTGTTCCAGATTTAGCCAAAACAGCTGGGCTGGCAGCCTTGGAATTGCAGCGGTTGCCTCGCTGCATTTGAATAATTGTAGGTATCATGTTCTGTTCTGTTCCTCTCATTAGAATCTGTAACTTTTCTAGTTCACCGTTTACCCTTATATTTCAAGGTATTGTTAAATTCCAGATCAAGTTTGAGCAATTTGGTGAATTCCACTCAGGCTTCACTGTATTTCTATGTAAAGCATGTGCTCTCAGTACTTCGTGAACATTAAAATATAAGTCAACGATTTTTTTCCTCCTAGATTTTTCTATAAATTGATTCTTGTCCATGTAATAGTCTGTCTCCTATCATTAATTTAAACACTAACGTATTGTACAAGCATAAAATTACCCAGGAAAAACCCTTGAATGAAATGAAACTGCATGCATATGAATATGATTGAGATTCCTATTTGATAGGTACCATGGTACACAATTACACATACTTCCAAAGACAGAAAGATTGTCAGCTATGTAAGAAGGCTTATTTCAATAAATGCTGCTCAAGCAACAAAAATTTCCAGCCTAGCCACCTTTATGCTCATAGGAATGTTCGTCACGAGACAACCTCGCATTAAAAAATTAACATTTACCATGCAGATTAGTAACATGAAGACAGATGAGCATTCATCTGCTTTCGTAAGAGTTACAATACAACAAATTTTGAATCATTCTTGTTCTCCGGATATATTTAAATCACCCTTGAAAGATGAAGCAGTATGATTGTGAATTTTTGTAAAGCTAAGACTACAGTAAGTTTTCCCGTTTGCTAATAATTAACAAATTAGCTTTTAGGGATCAACAGAAAATAAAGAGCTGTAGGGCACCAAATATCACGGGCCGAAAAGGATTCTCTCTCACCAAACGCATCACATGGAAACCTTTCCCAATCTTTGTCTCTTCCTCCAGGAAAAAAAAAACTATGTTCCCTTATCACATCCAATGGAATCTTGCCACGTGTTACCCCATTTTACCCCATCTAGTCTTAGGTAGGATGTGAGAGAGAGATGATGGTAACCTGCAGAGCTTCATGCCCTGAAGATTTAAAGCCTTTGCCGTCATTATTTCCACTAAAATGCCCACACATTCTCTATCTCCCTCAGAAAAATCCTTACACGACTATATCCATTTTCAGGCAGTGTAAGTTGGATTTTCCATTTTCTTCACCATCAGAATGGCCTCATACAATGCTCATCTAACACTCATGATGATGATCATCATCATGGCTTTCATGCCCTCACCTCTTCTTTCATCATATTCACAACAACCTATTCCCAAAGTTCCCACACTCTCATCTTCACCAGCAACATTAACAGACCCTCCTCAATCTCCATATCCATCTTCACTCTCTCCTTTCCAAGAGTTGTCCCCAGACATTGCTCCACTGTTGCCTTCTCCTGGTGGTGTGTTGCCAACTCCTGCTGCTGGCTCTGACATTCCCACCATTCCTTCCAATCCAAGCCCTCCAAACCCAGATGACATTATTGCTCCAGGACCTCTTTCTGCTTTCTCACCATTTGGATCGCCACTTTCTTCCAATGCCCCTACAACAAATCTAGTTGGTAACGTAACCACTGCTTTTTTTGCTGGTTTAGCAGTATGTTGGTGTTTGCACTGTATGAGAGTATGAGTGGTCTTTTTTATTTGGGATGTGGCAGATTCCAATTATTATAGGCTAGATTCTCTTTTATTGTAGCTAATTTTTCATTGTAACCTTGTAGTATATGATAATAATATAATAATAAAAATCCATCTTTCTTTCTTGGTTGGTTTGAGAATAATTTTCCCAACAGTATCAATTGATTCATTTATTTGCTGTTCAAAAAAAAAAATTGATTCAATTCTCTTTTTCATGATTCTACTGTTGATTTACAGGTAGTAATTATTGAGGTTAGTCTTTTTTTTTTTTTTTTTGGTTTGTTTGTTTTTACATTATGTTAAATGATCCTTTTTTAACTTTTCCAATCAGAGGCCCATGATTAAACTTTTTAAGAGCCTTTTTGCATTTCAAGCTTTCTCTTCGCGTATATAGCTGGAACCCTCGTTCAGATGAAAATGTAAGATTTCTTTTGCTTCCATCTAATATGTCAGTTTTGCATGTACAATTTAGGTGGTGGCACATGGTTTTGATCAAGTGCCATTATTTTCCAAGTTGCAACTGAGGTGCACGTGATAAACACCTAATTAATCAGCAGGAATCAGGCGTTTTGTTATTGTTTTTCCTCCAATTATAGGTCACATGCTACTCAATCAAGTGACAAATTTCAATAGTATGTATAGTATTTAGGTAATCCTGTTTTGTCTGGTTTTGCTGTCTTATTCTTGGATATCATAATATCGTATAATAATGGCATGTGCTGTGGTCTACTCATTGCCGAGATGTTCTCTACAAACTGCATAGTGATGTTTTTTTTGGGGGGGTAAACAAAAGTGGTAAAATAAGGAAATACTCAAATACTATAAGATTGGACGCCAATTGCATATTCTACATCGTAATGTAATGCTACTGTGTAGTCTCTCTTTTTAGTGAATGTTGTTACACATCATAATATAAATTATTTATAATAAATATAAAATATAATTTATATGTATATTTAAAAATATTGATGTTATGAATTTTAATTATAATATAATTTATATATATGAAAATAATATTTTAAAACTGAACCGGTTATTGAACCTATTTTATATATTGAGAACCAATATTTTTAAAATTATTTACATTATATAACTAAAATAAATAAATATCAAATGATTATAAATACGTACTTACATAATAATTATCAACGTAATTGAAATTTAAGAATCTTTATCTGCCTTGACACATTTCAAGGCCTTAGTCAGTTTGTGCTAGCTGAATCTTCAAGGATATACACTTTTAATATCAATTTAATGGGTTTTTTTTTAACTAATTATCAAAATCAATTTCAAAATGTATAATTTATTTTCAAAATTTAAATACGTTCCTACATGAATTTGGTGTATATATACATATATATATATATATATATATATATTCTTTTAATATCAACTTTAATTAGTTAGCTTAACTTCTTGTTTTTTTAGGAGTTATAGATCATGATTCATTAGTGTTCCCTAAACCCACTTGGTTAGAAACTAATTTTATTTATGGTTCGTGATTGGTGACTGCCCAAAAAAAAATTATACACAAGAAAAATTAAATACATATATTCTCACTAAATAGATCTCATATGCAACAAGACCTTAAGTTGCTACCCAACATTTTAGTTAGCTTCTTCTTTCAATCTATCATTCCGAATATCTTTAATTCTAACTTAAATTTGAATATTTTTTATAAAATTATCAATAACTAAAAGTAACAATATAAATTATTTAATATAAGTTATAAATATAATTTATAAGTTAAAAATATTTATCTTTTACAGATTATTATAATATAATTTATATATTTCAAATTTTTATTTATTATAAATTTTAGTTATATAAAATAAACATTTATGATATGTAATGGACAAACTAAAATACTATTTTTTTCTTCATAAAAATGACATTCAAATATGAGAATACTTTGGATACAAGTCACAAATATTTTTTTGAATTTTTCTATTAAAAATATAGAATTTTTTCTAATAGAAAAGCTCTTAAAAGTATTTCTAATATTGTATTCAAACATATTATAAGACAAATCTATTTTCATTTGTAATATGTATACAATTATGCAATTTAAAGTAATAAAATTGTTATGAATCAATAGTTTGTGTCGCGTCTTATTTTTCATATTCTTAAAGTTTATTTCTTTCAATTTAAAATTTAAACTAATGATAACCCACTAGAGGTCGCTTAGTGATAATCGTTTAAATAGTTTGCAATCAATCAACCATTTACAGAATGTGCCATTTTCGAAAATAAAAAGATCGGGGTGGAAGAGAATTTAATATTAACTACACGAGTTTGAAGTCTAGATTAACGTGGAATAAGGATCAGCGACGGCCATGAAAATGAAACATATGAATCAACTTCAGTCAAGCGAATAATTTATCTCATCCCAAGACAAAATTTGTTAGCAGTTAATTTTAGAACTGTTGTTAGTTGAAATTATCTATTTGTTTTATTTTAAATAAGAAATCAAAGTTTTAAAAGGTTGTTCAATTTGTTATAGATAGTGTGTTGATTAAAGGATATAATGTTAGTAGTCAGTTATATTTTTAGTACTCACTTGTTTTTTCAGTCTTTATATGTACATTTTGAATTCATTAAAGATATTTTCTTTCATCACACTCTATTTTATTTATTCTTTACCATAATTAAAATTAACGAAATTAAACAAGACTGAGTAGGAAAAAAGTTAGCAATAGGGAAAGGGATAATTATAGAATTATAAAACAATGACTTCGTAACAAATTATCAAACTAAACAATATTAATCAAATCCAATGTCACAATTATAAGGAAAAAAATGAAAATCATACTAATAAAATGGCGTTACTTAGATGAAGTGCTCTATCATTTTCAAGTTGATTAAGGAGGTGTTCTACCATGCCATGGTCTTTTTTCATCATCGCCCCAATGAACTCAACCCAAAATTGTTGAATATTGTTCGGGGGAGGTGAGAAGAAGTCGCGTATTGATAATCAGAAGGTGGTGAATGATTTTAAAAAATGTTAAAACTATTGCTATATGAATATTAATATTAATACAAGAAAGCTCTTTACAATTTTTGTCTAATTTTTTTTTTCACTTTACAAAATTTAATACAAGTTGAGGAAAATAAGAAACATTTTTAAAAGAAAAAAATAAGAAGAAAAAAAAATGAGATGAACTTTTACAAAAACAAAAATAAATTTTCCATAAGTTAATTTTTAGAAACTTATCAATATAATTTTTCTAAAAGATGAGATGATATCTATTAATGAGTTAATGAAAAACTTATTTTAACTTGGGAAACTCATTTCATTTTTTTTTAATTTTTTTCTCTAAAAATGCTTTTAAAAAAGCTTAGATTCAAACGGATTCTAAATTTGCATGAGACTGTTAAAATACTCAACTGCAAACCGGATATTGTTATGATTATGTTAAAAAAAAAATAGAATATATAGAATGTTAATGAAACAAATGTTTATCTCCTAAAGGTGATTCCGGGTTTGTGAAAAGCACGTGAGAGTTTTAAAGATAAGGAGAAAATATAGCATGTAAATAGAGAACTAGAAGTGACTAGTGAGCTAAAAGGTAACAGAAGAGTGATTTGGATAACAGAGGATAGTGAGATTAGTTCAACTTCAAATAAGTGTTGAATTTTGAAACTGTACTTATTTACAATTAACAAATATATTAAGTGAATATTGAAAATTCATAATTAAAATACTATAAATTAACATCACCATTGAGCATCTCCTTGGATCATGGAGGTTTTGGTTTTTTCTTTGCCTTCTTTCTTTCCTCTGAACGTTTAGGTCGTAAAGTCTTTTAAGGTTTTACAATGGCAAGAGCTTTCATCTCCTCCAAAGGAGGCAAATGTTACCCTGGTGGGCTTACCTATAGAGTCTTTTTTACATGTTTAGTAGCTGCATTTGGAGGACTAATTTTTGGTTATGATATTGGCATTTCAGGTACGTACATTCATAAATTTTGAGTTTCATTCTTTTTCTTAAATAGTTTAGGGTTTTTGACGGAGATTAAACACTGCTTCTGATGACGAAGTGAATAATCTGTACTTGGTAATAATTGTTTATTTATTATTATGTAGGTGGAGTGACCTCTATGGATCCGTTCTTGGAGAAATTCTTCCCGGAAGTGTACGAGAAGGAGCACGACATCAAGCCGTCCGACAACCAGTACTGCAAATTCGACAGCCAAACCTTGACATTGTTTAATTCGTCTCTATATTTGGCGGCTTTGGTGTCGTCGCTTGTTGCATCTTTCGGCACTCGAGCCTTCGGAAGGCGCTATACCATGGTCTTTGGCGGTTTGCTCTTTCTCACTGGTGCTGGACTCAATTTCTTGGCTGAATACTTTTGGATGCTCATTCTTGGTCGCCTACTACTTGGCTTGGGGATTGGATGTGTCAATCAGGTAATCAAATACATACCTTCTTATTTTATCGTTATTATTGATTTTATATTTTAATGAATGTTGTTGTTTTGTTTTTGTCTGCAGTCTGTGCCAATCTACATGTCAGAGGTTGCTCCCTACAATTACAGAGGAGCTCTTAACATGATGTTCCAATTGGCCATAACTATTGGAATCTTTGCAGCCAATCTCTTAAACTACCTTTTTGCCCAATACATTGGTGTGGAAGCGTGGCGCTACAGCTTGGGTTGTGCTGCAGTTCCTGCAATGATGATACTCTTTGGTGCATTCTTTATTCCGGAGTCACCAAGCTCCTTGATCGAACAAGAGTTAGATGGCCAAGCCAAGAAAGAGTTGCAGAAGATTCGAGGAACCGACGTCGACATTGATGAGGAGTTTAAGGATCTTGTGGCGGCGGGTGAATACTCCAAAGCTGTGAAACACCCTTGGGTCTCTTTGTTGAAGAGGCACTACAGGCCCCAACTTACATTTGCCATAGCCATTCCTTTCTTCCAGCAACTCACTGGCATGAATGTAATCACATTCTATGCTCCTGTTTTGTTCAAAACCATTGGCTTTGGTGCCACTGCTTCTCTCATGTCTGCCCTCATCATTGGGGCTTGCAATGCAGTTGCCAATCTTGTTTCAATATTCACCGTGGACAAGTTTGGGAGGCGCACTCTTTTCCTTGAAGGAGGGACACAAATGTTTCTTTGTCAGGTATATCTCTTCATCAAGGTATCGGGATATGATAAAAATCATCAAGTTGAGAGAGACCATGTTAAACCTGATCAGTCAGGTCATGTTGTCTAGTGAAGATCATCTATGAAACTAACTAATCCTAGAAAAAAAACTATTTTAAAAAAAAATTTATTGATTAAATTTGAGTGCTCTTTTACTAATATAATATAAATTTGTTATTTTTGTGCAGATTTTGATAACTACTTTAATTGCACTAAAATTTGGGGTTGATGGAACCCAAGGAGAGTTGCCAAAATGGTATGCTAGTATAATTGTGGTCGGCATATGTACGTATGTGGCAGGATTTTCATGGTCTTGGGGTCCTCTAGGATGGTTGGTGCCAAGTGAGATTTTCCCACTTGAAGTGCGATCGGCTTGTCAAAGTATTAATGTGGCTGTTAACATGATCTTCACTTTTGTCATAGCTCAAATCTTCACCACAATGTTATGTCATATGAAGTTTGGGCTATTCATTTTCTTTGCTTGCTTTGTTGTGGTTATGAGTATATTCATTCACAAGCTTTTACCAGAGACCAAGGGCGTTCCCATGGAAGAAATGCATGTTGTGTGGCAAAATCACCCTTATTGGAGAAAGTTTGTTAAACATGCCGACTCCTCCAAACCTGTTGGCCATTCTGATGTATAGGAAAACCCTAACTAGTTGTTTTAAATATGTTAATATTCCTAGTTTTGTGATATTGTTTAGATTTTTATATAGGAAAACCCTAACCAGTTCTTTTAAATATGTTACAGGTTTTTATTTTTGATAAGGGATATTGTCATAGTTTTAAAAATCGATTTGACGATTTCCGATCATTATAATCACCTCCTCTTAAAAATCGATTAGACGATTTTCGATCATTATAATAACCTTCGTCACGGTACTGGGCCATCAGTGACACTAGTGTGTAGTGAAACATAACCATATCACATCAATGTAAATTATAAAATATAAAAAATTAATTCAAAATTTAATCACATGCAACTCAACCACAATTGCGGTTACTTCTAAATCAATTAAGCTCAACAAAAAATACAATTGTGACCACAAAAAATATTCAACAATGAATGAAAAGATCAATTTAACTTAAAATTACAAAAAAAAAACCTAGAATAAAACAAAATGAAAAAAAACTAAAAAAAAAAGAAAAAAAAAGATAAGTGACCAAGTCAACCACTAGTTTGATCACAAACTCGTTCGGGTCAATCTGAGTTATTCCGGGTCAATAATATAGTCACTTTTAGATAGTGATAGATGAATCCAATGATAGATACGAAAAAAAAAAAAGAAGAAGAAGGGGGAGGAAAAGAAAAAATAAGACAAAAAAAATAAGATAAAAAACTAATATTATTATAACATAATTTGAACTTTTCAATGTTCTCAAATAGTCAAATGAATAATATAACTGAAACTTCAACTAAAAGTAAAATAGTTTGAAACAAATAAAAAAAATACTTAATGTTAAATATTAGTTATAATATTAATACAAAATACTTTAAAACTTTACAAATATATATTTACCCTTTTCAGTTTCATACAATAAAAACCTACTCAGAAACACATGAAAGTCTAAAGGCCCAAACTTGTTGCAGCACCGATTACAAAAAGAATTAGAGAATCCACAAGAAGATTGGAAGAATTATTCACCCAGGTTGAATTGAATGAAGTAATGGTTCCCTCTCATATGTAGAGGCCAATCTCACTGCTATAAAAAGCAAAATGGAGCTGGCAATCGTCACAACTTCAATACACATATCGTCAAAATATTTGTCACTGCTTCTTCTATCTCGGTTGTAAATGGTGATAAATTTGTTGACAATACAATTGAAGAACATGCATACAAATGTTGTAAGTCCCCCATGATGACTCGAGAATCGTATGTACCAATGGCAACACTGCCAATCATTGCAGTTGAAACAATGGATGATCACATCAACTCCTTTCAAGAAAAAGGAGTGGAGATATTTGCGGAATTATATATCAAAATCACATAAGCCATATTTTCGCTCCTTCAGGCCGTAACCAAAAAAATTCAAAAATCACAAAAATAAAAATCTTTATAACAAAGACATGAGAAAAAAACATAAAATAACGTGTATAACTAAAAGGCACGTAGAAATTGTTCACACTTTTCTTTTGTCATGCAAGTCTATTATACATGTGTCTCCGGTAAATGGGAGAATGAGACGCTTAGTTTGAAGTAGAAAACACATGAAATGTCTAAAAAATGCAAATGCTTAATGGATGTGATTTTGACGCCAATTTCATTCAACTTCATTCAACGGAAACAAAATGACACGAGTTCTATAAAATTAAAACTATCATTATAGTATTCGAAATACAATCCAGGAAAGAACTAGCAGTTACTTGAATAATCAAGCTGTAATACCAAAGATAAAAATTAAAAACCCTTCCGTCGAAATAGCAAAAAACTCTAAAATGGACATGCTTGTCCTTTTTACTAGTTTAAGCCTTGGTTTCAAGAAGCTTATCGATCATATCAGCAGCGTCTTGAACGGTGGTGATACTCTGGGCACTTTCTTCTTCCACAGTAATACCAAATTCCTCCTCAAGTCCCATCACAATCTCAACCTGCACAAATTGAAAAGCAAATATTAAATAATCAAGTAAAATATCATCAAACATAAACCACGGATATTGTGTTTTGATCTGTTCAACACAAGAACAAAGTTTAGCACGCCATTTGAGGTTAGCTCATGTGGTAGGGTGGAGTGAGGTGAGGGAATAAAGGTCAGAGGTTTGGTTCCCATCTTCACCAAAAGAATTAAAAAAGAAAAGGCAAACATGCCATTCATATATTATAGACCAAAGGAATAAGGCAATCAAGGATGAAGAAAACTAAATTGCTTAAACAAAAGGAGGCCTTCAAACAAGGACACAACAATAGTAAGGTAAGAACTATTTTGACAACTTCAGGTATTTTATCAGGAACACAGTTGTAGTCTGTAGATTTCCAGTTATATATCAACGGTAATGTACCAAGGGTAGCCTAACTCTTTTTTCCTTTTCGGCCAGCAAGAACTTACAAGGGAAATGAGTAGCCACTACCCACCAACCCAATAAAAAGATGATCTTTATAAACATCTGGGGAAATGTATCAAAACATGTTGTGGTAAAATATGAAGGGTCACGTGTCAATCCATCACCACTTTCTTAAGGTAAAGAATTTTTGTCCTCCAAGTCATTAAAGAGAGAAAGAGCGAACAAAAATAACAATAAAAACACTGGCATGAGAAAATAAGACCTCAACAAAACATGCATATAGTTCAAATAACAAGCAGATGATCGATACAATCAAGTGTAGCAAATACTAATAATTTAATTTATATACACTTGGATTTAAGTATTATAACTTTACACCACAAAAACAATTCATAGATAAATAGATGAATACAAAAATACCGTGTCGAGAGAATCAGCTCCAAGTGAAGCAAATTGAGACTCTCCAGTAACAGCTGTTTCGTCTGGCAGTGCCAATTGCTTCTTGACTATGTCACACACCTTCTTCACTGTCTCTGGTTTTGCCTGCTTGAAATAAAACTTTGCTGGTTATATCATATTCTATATTACAAAAGTTCATGCCACAAAAAAACTGGCCAGAGCATTTGCAAAGTAAAAATTTACGAGCATTAGGCTACATAGATAATTCAATATAAATGATATTCTGCGATAATTAGCAACATAATAGTGGCGTATGTCGTGAGGATAGATTATTACAAGATCAAATTACAATAGCAGAAGCTAAGGATTAAAGGTGAATTATCCACAATCCAAAAGTTGTTAATGCATTTAGAAGATCAAATTAAAGACAGAGACGACAGAGTAAATTAAGCTAAATGATCCCATTGCTGAGGCAAAGGTAGAATATGGGTTTTTTGGCTGCAAATCTTACCGCACATCTAAACTGAAACCGACGCCCTCTGGGCTGCAATGTAACGGATGGGAAACTTCTGCCCTTAATTGAAAGGGAAACTGAACTTGGGTGGGAGATCCTGGTACCGGGTACCTGTTTTTGTATCCAACAAGAATTGAATGAGTCCAGGCAATATAATATAATTAGAAGAGACCACAAAATATTACACAAGACCAGTTTAGTTTTCAGCCATACAGCAAAAAATAATGAAGTCAATCCTAAATCCATTATGTCGCTACCATGTACAGCTGAAACCACAAGCAATGAAATACTTTATCTCTAAGGGAGGACTCGGTTATTGCAGGACAGTTTGACCAAAAAGTAAGAAGAACAGTCAAAAAGATTTTTAAAACAAATAATTTAAAAATAAAAATAAAAACATAAAAACTCAGCTTCAATTCAACATATACAGCAAATTTAGAATATGAGTAAGTTCTGTAAAATCTAGGGCAATTAAGTAAAACAAATCTTCGTGTTAAATAAATTATAGCCAAAACCCAATACCAAGAGCATTTGGCTGCATAAAATAGATAAAAGGTAGGGTGTTGAATGAAGGGAAAATAGAGTTGGAGCAACCCTTCAATAAAATGTTCAATCGTCTATGAATTGGAAAGGTGAATATATCATATTATATGTCTCAGGAAACTAAATGAAGGCATGAAAATGCAATTCAAATAACAATAACATCAAACTATCTACCTCGCTTAAACAACTCAACAACACGACATTAATTAATTAATCAAACGAGTTTTCCCTTAAAACGATTAAGAAAACAGGTTTACAAAAGAAGCAGATACAATAGAAGCAAGTGAAATGAAAAGAGCGAGAAAGGAGATTTTTATATACCAGAGCCCGATTGGAAAGAGAGGCGAGGGGCATGGAACATTGCGTAAGGGAAGCCATTTGAGAGAGAAGGAGAGAGATCTGGATCGAAGAAAGAAGGACGGAGAGTACAAAGTGTGTGAGTCTGTGTCTGAAGTGATGGAAGAAAGGAACAATGTGTGTATTTATAGGGGAAGCATAAAGCAGTGTAGAGTAGAGGTTCTGATTATGTGGATTCTTCAACTACAGTACGTTTCGTTAATTTCGAGGATGTCACGTGGGACGACCGGACGAGACTAGCTGTTTGTTTGCTTTGCTTTACCTCTCCCAGCTCATGTCCCTCTAATTCTGGATTTCCTGATTCTTTGCTTGGTTCACCTGCCAAACCTTAATTATTTATTATGTAAAGGTTTTGTTAACTTACATATATTTATTAAATTTGTTATAATTGGTTACTACATTAATAATTTTTTTATATAAATAATCATATAATGATTATTTTATGATGATAAGTGTTATTTGTATCAGGATCTCTCTAACAAGAGATTTTATTTTAGGATAGTGGTAAAAAAAATTAAAATGGAATATTTTTATTATATAAATTGTTATATGAATAATGCAACTCTTTTACTATCCAATTTCCTTTACAGCGCACGTTCGAGTGTAAAGTATGATCATTAGTTTTTTTAACACTATTCTAATAAATATAGATTTTAATATTTATGTATTATTTTATACTTTTATTTAATTATAAATTATTATGTAAATTATTTTAAGATAATTATTTTCAATATAATAAATTTATTATAAAAAATAGTAAATTGCGATAAGATGATTATGTTAAAAAAAATTATATTATCAATATATAACTCTTTTTTCTCATAAATATAGTGATTTAGTTATCATTAGATAAAAACATTTTTTTCTTTCAAATTTTAGTTTAACTAGAACTAAATTTGTGTAGAAATGACAATAAAAAATAAAAAAGAGGGAAAATTAAGAATAAAAGTATTAATTATATTTATTACTAATTTATTTAAAATATAAGAAAATAATTTTTTTTAAAAAAAGTTGTAGCAGTTTTCTTGTGAGTTTTCCAAACCCAATAAAATTCAACGGACATGAAGATGGTTTTGAAAAACTTAAACCTATTTCTTTTTAATTTGAACTTGAACTTGCCTTTTGTGAGATAAGGAAAAAAGAAGGACAAAGAGAATCAAACTTAATTATCCTTGTCAACATGTCAAATAAATTTTGGGCTTTTAGGATGATAATCCAGGCTAGACTGATTTATATTGTTCAACCACTTGTTTTATTTATGTGTCCATGGACACCCCACAGTACTATATGTATTAATGATACTCAGTTTTTTTTATATTTTTTTGTTATTATCACACAATATTAATATATTATTTATTATACATATATTTTTTCTTTTGTATATCTCTCATATGTATTGAATAAGTTTTGGGTGTCCAACAATAATTTTTTATTTTTATTTTTAAATATTTTAAATGATTTACTATATTAATTTGTTTTGAAACTTTTTCGTTTGGTGAAAATATGTATTGAAACTTTAAACTGATTTGTATTAAACAACTTATAATTGATTATTGCTTAAAAAACAAACATTTTTTATCTTAAAATAAAATTTATATAATTTTCCTAAAAAAAGATAAATTCAATAATTATAATAGGAAAAATTTTGAGCCTGAACTCAATCC